>CM019149.1:69997170-70202170 GCA_009733165.1 Naja naja
TGGGACTTCGTTTGTTGATTAGGGCTAGTTCCAGATGTCTGGTGGTGGGAAGTATCATCCGTTTATTCATGTTATGGGGGTGTTTCTCTATTTGATGGCTTCCCTAATTATTCTCTTGTTGAAGTGTTCAGTATTGGAGATAAGTTTGGATCCCTCAAAATCAATTTCATGTCCTGTGGCTTTAAGGTGCTGGAAAAGGGAGGAAGTTTTTCTTCTTCTTTTCTGACTGCGTTCTTGTGTTCTGCGTCGTGCATTTATTCTCCTGTTGGTTTGTCCAATGTATGTGGCTGGGCAAATTTTGCATGATTTTATAAACTCCTTGGTTTTCTAGCTGGATCTTGTCTTTGGGGTTTCTTAAGATGTTGGCTATTTTTGATCAGTGCCAAAGGCTGTCCTGATATTGTGTTTGTGGAGAATTTTGCTGATTTTATCTGTGGTGCCTTTGATGTAAGGGAGGAGGCGATGCCATTGTCCTGTTCTGTGTCTTGGTTTTGGGGGGAGTCTCCCTTCGGATTAGGTTGGTGATTGTGCTTCTTTGGAATCCATTGGACATTAATCGTTAGTGAGGGTGTGTAATTCTGTTCTCAAGTGGTCTTTGTCAGCTAGGCGTTTGGTTCTGGAGATGAGGGTCTTGGCTCTGGAGTTGATCTGTGCAGGGTGGTGATGGGATTGTGCATTTAAAGTAGGTTAGTGTGTGTCTTTTTCTGGTAGATGGTGTCCTAGGGAGCCGTTGGGTTTTTGTAAATTAGGGCGTCCAGGAGCGGAAGTTGATTGTTGGTTTCTGTTTCCATGGTAAATTGTATTTTGGGGTGTAGGCTGTTGAGATGTGTGAGGAAGTTGTCCAGTTTTCTTTCCCGTGTGGCCAAATTGAAAGTGTCATCTACATATCTAAGCCAGAGTTTGGGTTTGTATTCGGATTTGTCTAGAGCATTGGTTTCAAAATGTTCCATGTATAGGTTAGCTATGACGGGTGAGAGGGTGATCCCATAGGTGCTCCTTCTATCTGTTTATATCTTTGTCCATTGTGGATGAAGTGCGTGTTGGAAAGGCAATGGTTGGTCAGATCTAGGATGTTAGGGGTTGTATTTGTTTTGGATAGCTGTCAAGGCTTCTTTAATAGGTACTTGAGTGAAGAGGGATATGACATCGAAGCTCACAAGTAGGTCACTGGGTTGTAGGTTTTGTTTCTTTATTGTTTCTATGAAGTGGAAAGAATTTTATGCGTGTGAGGTGATGGATTCTGTGTAGGGCTGGAGTTGTTTGGCGAGAATGGCAAGGTTCTGTAGAGGTGAGCCTATGGAGCTGACTATGGGTCTGAGTGGTGTTCCTTCTTTGTGTATCTTGGGGAGGCCATAGAGCTTAGGGCATCTAGATGATTTTCTCTGGGGATGATTCTTTGTTGGATCTCTTCACTGATGGTGAGGCTTTTATTTTGGATTTGGTGGTTTTCTCTAGATAGGTGGTGGGGTCTGTGTTTAGAGGTTTGTAAGCGGGGTCTTGGAGTAGGTTGGATAGTTTGGATTGGTAGTCAGATGTGTTCATCACGACTGTGGCGTTGCCTTTGTCTGCTGGGAGGATGATTATGTTGTTGTCTTTCCTCAAGTTGCTGAGTGCTTTTGTTCTTCTTTGTGTAAGTTGCTTCTGGGTGGACTGCTGGAGCAGAGGACGTTGGTGACTTCAAGTCTGATTTTATTGGCTGTGTCTGGGTTAATTTTGGCTAGGCTAGCTTCAACTCCACATATGATGTTTTCAGTGGGGATCGTTTGGGGGACAGCAAAGTTGAATCCTTTGGAAAGGACATTGGTTTCTGCCATGGTGAGGTTCTGTCTGATATGTTGTGTACTGTTTGTTTCATGCATTGTTGTGGGGGTTTGGGCTTCTGGCGTTTCTCTAGTCTGTGGAGTTTGTTGGTGTGTGTGTCTGTCTTGTGAAAGGTTTCTGTTTCAGCTCTCCAGAGGGCTAGTTGTTTGGATTTGTCCCAGAGTGCTGGGTGGATTTTGTTACTGAGTTTGAGGTGGAGGGTGAGTAGGTCCCTGTTGGTTTGGTCTAGTAGGAATCTTTTCCTGTGGAGTTCGTTTCTGATTAGAGCTAATGCAGTTCTTTTCAGGATCCTTTCAGTGGCTGAGGTTTTAGTGTGGAATTTGAGTTGGAAGCATGTGGGGATCCGCGTTTTGTCTCAGGCATTAGGAATGTGAGGTCACATAAGATGGTGGCTCTTCGCACTTGAGTTTCTCATAGATCCGGGTCAGCTGGAAGGTTTCCTCCCCGTAGAGGTAGGATATTTGTTTTCGTAGATTTTCACGGGTAAAGGTATGTAGGTCTTGGTGTATTGGTCTTGTCCCATGTAAGATTGAGAATACCTTGCAGCGTTTAAATGAAATCTCATCCGTCATCTTCAGGCTGGTGTCTTCAGCTTCGTTCTCCTGGGAGAAGTGTGTGATCGTGGCTGTTTTCCCTTTTAAACTCTAGAGTTGGATGTGTTGTTACTTTTTGATTGGTTTGTGGAGTTGATGTATGCAGATTGGATGGCTTTTTCCTGAGACCCTGTGTGGCTGAGGTGCTGGCTGTGTGTCTCTCAGCCTTTTGTGTTGTAACGACCTGGGTAATGGGCTGTGTGATGACCTTCTGAGTTCTATTGTTGTGATGTCCTGGGTGTGGTGCTGTAATCTCCTGGGTGGTTGTCTGTGCAACCTCCTGATGTTTTGTGTTGTGATCTCCTGAGTTCTGTGATGTAGTATCCTGGGTGGAAGGCTGTGATGTGGCATTCTGGGCCTTGGTTTGGCTCGAGTTTGAGGTCTGGCTATGTGTTTATAGCGTGTGTCAGTTTGCTTAGTTAGAAAAAGCCATCCAATCTGCATACATCCAACTCCACAAACCAATCAAAAGTAACAACACACATCCAACTCTAGAGTTTAAAAGGGAAAAACAGCCGATCACACACTTCTCCCAGGAGAGCGAGCTGAAGACCTCAACCTGAAGATGGCGGATGAGATTTCGTCCCGGCGTTGCCAAGGTATTCTCAATCTTACTGCAGGGACAAGACCGAATACACCAAGACCTACATATATATATATATATATATATATATATATATATATATATATATATAGAGAGAGAGAGAGAGAGAGAGAGAGAGCATGGGTTCCCAAATGCTAAATTTTTTTCTTTGCTAGATTAGGAAATTAAAGATCTTCCCAGGGATGATCCTTCTGATATAGTCTCGAGGATGGCACAATGAAACTTGAGAACAACACTGATAACTTCTTGGGATTCCTTTGGAGCTTTTAAGCTCAGAAGAGGGGATAAAACTAAGGATAATCTGAAACTATGTTGAAGACAAATGAAACTCTGCAGATATGAGGGAATTAGGAGAAAAGGACCTCCAAAATCAAATCTAGAATAAGACAATGGCAAATATTCTTGGCAAGGTTTTTAAGTATATAGAAATGGCTAGAAACCATCTTTTTTGCCAACAAAGTTATAAAGTTTTTTGCCAAAGAAAACTGTATAATTATGGCTGAAATATTTAATCAAATGTATACACTCAATAAGAAAGCAGCTTCTGAACTCCTGGATTGTTCTGATGGAACCCTGATTATTAATTTGATCAGGTTCCATAACCTACAACTAAGAGGGTGTTTTTCCCTCCACCTTGAAGGAGGCGGTGGTGAGACCCCTCCTGAAGCCTGCCCTGGCGACCGTGTCCAGTCTCCAACCATGGCTTTTGGCGAGTTGTTAGGAATTAGTAATGGCTCACGGCAGTTTCCCTCTTCCTGAATGAAGTGGACTACCCCTGGATCCCATTGCCAATGTCGGGCTTCGACCTGGTTTCAGCCGCGGAGACAGCATTAGTGCATACTGATGGATGATCTCTGGAGGTCAGGGACAGGGGTTTTCCTCTGTCCTGGTCCTATTAGACCTCTCAGTGGCTTTGATACCATTGACCATGGTATTCTTTGCGGCCTTATAGGGGTTTTAGTGTGAGGGGCACTGTTCTTCAGTGGTTCACCTCTACCTCTCGAGGCCCAGTGCCGATGGGTGTTGGCTTGGGGGCAGAGGTGACCCGAGGGTGCTCTCTTGTGGGGTCCCTCAGGGGTCAGTCCTCTCCCTCTTTTATTAACATCTACATGAAGCCGCTGGGTGAATCATCCGTGGTTTTAGGGTGAGATTCCATCCCAGTGCGGATGACACCCAGCTGTACATCTCACGAACCAGATCAGGTGATGCCCTCTCCTGATGACCCAGTGTTTGGATGCGATACAGTTTGGATGGCGGGGAACATGCCGACTCCAGCCGGCCAAGACTGGTGGTTGTGCATACCGGCATCTCGGCCCAGTCAGAATATCCATCTTTGGCCATAGGGGGAGAGGTGTTGCCCCCTGTGGAAGGCAGAATCTGGGGGTCCTCCTGGGTGTCTGACTCTGGTTGGAGGAAGGTGGGGGCCGTTGTCAGGGGGGCCTTTGCCCAGCTCCAGCCTTGTTCGTCAGCTTTGCCCATTTCTGGACCGAGATGCCCTGCAGCTGATCACTCATGCCCTTTACCTCACAGGCTCGACTACTGCAACACTCTCTATCTGGACTGCCCTTGCATACCATCTCTGGGTGCAGCTGGTGCAGAATCTTGGCGGCCGCGGGTGGTGATAGGACTTTCGATTCTCCTTACCCCCTCCTCGCATGGCCTGCATTGGTTGCGGTTTGCACTCCAGGTGAGATTCAAGGTTTTGGTTTTAACATACAAAGTCCTTCCGCATGGGGTCCTCAATATTTAGGGAGGCGACCCTGCCGATATCTGCGCCAACTGCCCTGTCGCGAGCACATGAGCAAGGACTCTCGGGATCCTGTTGGCAAGTCAATGTCGGCTGGCAGTCCCCTGGTGACGAGCCTATTCTGTCGTGGCCCCTGACCTCTGGAACCAACTGCCCCTGGGGCTCCGCCTGGCCCCTAACCTCCGCACCTTCCGGCATGATTTGATGACCTGGTTGTTTGACCAATCCGGGTGTGATCCCTCCCTGGGGGGGGGGACAGGTTTTAAATTACTTAAATTATTGTAAATTTTAGTTTTGTAACTTTTGGGGCTTGTAAATGGTTTAATTCGTTTTAACTATTTATTGTTGCTGTTTTTAGTTGTGAGCTGCCCCGAGTCTTCGGAGATGGGGCGGCATACAAGTCCAAAAAATAAAATAAAATAAATAAATAAATAAATAAATTAGAATGACACTGCAAAGTCAGGACTAGGCAAATTCAGGAATTTTTCTTTCAATGAGCTGCTGATATAGAGATGAATCATTTTGTCCATGCATTTGATGAAATAACAACATTTTGATTCCCTCAATGTATAACCCAATTGTGTCTGTATCAATGAGACAAGAGGACAAAAAAAGTCTGTTAATATTGCCCAACATAATTCTACAACAGAAGATACTATTTGAAGTCTTTCTCTCTCCCACTCCTTCTTCCCTTTCTCTCTTCTCTCTCGTTCTCTTTCCTTCCACTTTCCTCTCCTGTTCAGAATTTATAAGATAGGTTCATCCCTCCTGGCATGTTGCCTATGACATCTATGTCTATCATGTGGAGGTCTACGCTAAGAATCCCTTGACACTTAGATTCCATAAGTTTGCAATGAGCAACCCTTTGCCATAGAATTAAATGATCTCCACTGACTTCCACATGAGAGGTTAGATTGATCTCATTGGGTTCATTTCCTTCTCCTTATGATTATTTGCAAAAGACCACAGTCCTATAAATCATGCGAAATCTGTATGAGTGCCCAATATGACTTCACATCAGAAGGGATGGGAGCTTGATGCTTGCCTTCTGCCCCCAAATGTATTTTTTCCCAGAATGCAAGATGCATTATGGGGATGCAAACTTCACAGATTCACACTGAAAGCAGTAATTGAAACAAATGGGTTTATTAAATTTCCAGATGTTCATAATTGGAACTACAACTGTAATGGATGGGAAGAAAAAAGCTACTTTGCTGCTTCCCATCATAAGTGTAACATAATCATTTAAATAGTTGTATTTATCTTCTTGATCACACAAAAACTCCTTCATGCTGTAAATTTATGGAATAGCTAATGGCTTCCAAATATGTGGCTCATTAGAGTGGTATTTATTGCAGTATTCATTAAATAAAACATTGTAATCTCATAAATTGAACAATTATGCTCATTTGAACATTCTGAAACAGAAAATCTTTTATGCACTAATTGAACTGCCTAATGAAAAGCAGGTGTCATAGAAACCATAAACAAAGTCAAACTGGAATGATTTGAATAGTAAAAACAAAAACATAAAAATGTGCACACCTTATTTTCAGGACATGCAACGGAAAGATTCATTTCAGATTTGTAACCTCTGAGTGTGGTATATTACTTCTAAGCAGATAGGCCACCCTCACATACCAGTTGGCTAACCCTTTCAACTTCAAAGTTACTGCTTGGCTACCAGCCTGAGACCATGACAGTCTGGCTGGGGGCCCAAAACCTGACAACTTGGCTCAAGGCCCAACAAATCAAACTGACAGGCTTTTCTGCAAAAGGCTGATGAAAGTTCCTGGCAGCTTGGACTGCTTGCATGAATGCTGTTCAATCACAAATATGTGCTTGGAAGCAACCTCCATCGATCTTGCCTACTAGCCAGATGAACTGCAGGTTTGCAACCAGGTTTATACCTTCTGGCTGGAGGGGCTTAAAAGTTGATCCTCCTATAGCTCAGAGGTAGGCAATGTGGTGCCCATCTGCCTAAATATGTTGGTAGACATTTCCCTTGCTGCCTTCCAGATTCCAACCTCTCAAGTGATTTTAATTCTTAAATTAGTCTTTCAAACAGATAAATGGATGTTGCTGCTTTTGCAAAAACAAAGCAGTAGCTCTCAGTATCGTCTCTACACACAAGAATGTTTTAGGCGTCACCTAAAGCCCGTAGAAATCTTTGAAACCTAATAATGGATGTTGGCTGACAGCCAAGGCTTTGTTTGAAAAGGCCAATCAATCCCTTGAGTCAAATCTTCAAAGCACATCCTATAACATCAGGCACTTTAGAATCAATTTAGCAGTCCAGTGGACTTTTGTTTGTGCATACCTACACACTTTAGCGAATCATATGGAATTTTCAAATCCGGGGAATTTTTTCAGAAAAAAATTATATTTCAGTTCAAATCCATGATCAAAACAATGTGGCACTTTTTAAAATTGGATGATGATGATTTTAATTAAGCATGCCTTTGATATCAGAAAGCACTGGCAGGTAGAAAGGAATAACCTCCTAGTTATTTCATCTATTTGTTTTTCAGATGCAGGTCCAACTGCCTATGCTAACTATGTAAGCTATTAGGATTATGCAAGTGCTCCTCTGACATCACTGGAAAAAAATGGAACAATACCCCAGTAGACATATTTCTATTTAAAGAAAAACACCCCAGTGCAACAGTGGATATCTTAGGAAAGAAAAAAATAGTAATTGGAAAAAGTTATTGCTTGATTTTCAGTGATGTTCATTGTGTTGGATAAGTGTTAGAGGTCTTTCCTGGTGGTTTGGTGGTTCTAACAGACAGCTGCAGACCTTCTTGAAAAAATATTGGGAAATGCAAGAAAAACAGTCTTATTTTTTTTAAATGGGTATTGTGCTTGCAATTTGTGCATATTGTTGTTTAGCAAGAAGGTAAAATAAAAGTACTGTCAATGCTGCCAAAATCTCTGATTCTGCACAGATTTCTCTTAAAATGGCTTAAGGTTAGGCCAGCATCACCATGGCACAAGAGCAGCTTAAAGGCTCAGAGTACATATATTCTGAAATAGTTTTTACTTTTGTCTTTCAGTGCAGTATTATCCATAGAGCTTTTGTGGAAATATTAACAGATAACAGATAATCAGAGTTGGAAGGGACCTTATGGGTCATCTAGTCCAGGGGTTGCCAACCTTTTGGACCTCAGGGACCACCAAACTCATAATTTTAAATCCCAGGGACCACTAACTGGCTCTGTGGGCTTGGCCTAATTTGTGGGTGTGGCTTGGTAATCATGTGACTGGCTGGGTATGGCTTGTATGTAAACATTATAAATATTTATATAAATATTGAATTTTTTAATAAAAAAAGAGCAACTTTTACCCAAAATCAGGCAAAGTAAGCAGGCAGATTGAGTTGCTCACAGAATCACAGATTCATTTAGAGATCTATCTGTCTGCCATTGGCTATCTCAGTCTGTCACATAAAATTTGCTTGCAAGCAAACTCATAAAATTTGCTAGCAAGCAAACTCACACAATTAACTCACAACATACCATGTATGTAAATATTGAATTTTTTAATAAAAAAAAGAGCAACGTTTACCCCAAATCAGGCAAAGCAGGCAGGCAGATTGAGTTGCTCACAGAATCATTCAGTGATCTATCTGCCATCAGCTAGCTCAGTCTCTCAAATTTGCTTGCCGTGAGTCTGCACTGAATAATAGAACCTTCAGTCCTAAGGGAGGTTCGGCTGTGCTTAAAAGTAGAGCCGAAGATCTAAAGTCTAGCTAGAAAGCAAGAAGTCCAACAATTTCCTGCTTCCTAGCTAATCTAAATCTCCTGGCACAGCAGAACAGATGATGGTCAGAAAAAGGAAAAATAACAATTTAGCAGGCAAGTTTGCCAGGTAAGGAGTGAGTGGACGGGGAGGATTCCCGCGGCCATGTGGTGGTGCAGTCTTGTGTTTATACACAGCCTGGATTAATTGCTTTGGGGGGATGCTCTGAGGGTGAAATTTCTCTGTGACCCACCAAAATTTTCTCACGGCCCACTAGTGGGCCACAGTCCACCAGTTGGCAACCGCTGATCTAGTCCAACCTCCCTCCCAAGCAGGAGACCATACACCATTTCTAACAAATGGCAGTCCAATCGCTTCTTGAAAGTCTCAAGTGATGGCGCTCCCACAACTTCCGAGGGCAAACTGTTCGATTGGTTGATTGTTCTCACTGTCAGAAAGTTTCTCCTTATTTCCAGGTTGAATCTCTCCTTGTTCAGTTTCCATCCATTATTCCTTGTCTGGCCTACAGGCGCTTTAGAAAATAGCTCGACCTCTTCCTCTCTGTGGCAGCCCCTCAAATATTGGAAGACCACTATCATGTCTCCCCTGGTCCTTCTCTTCACTAGACTAGCCATGCCCAGTTCCTGTAACCATTCTTGTTTTAGTCTCCAGTCCCCTAATCATCCTGGTTGCTCTTCTCTGTACTTTTTCTAGAGTCTCAACATCTTTTTTATAATGTGGTGAACAAAACTGGATGCAGTACTCTAGGTGTGGTCTTACTAAGGCTTTATAGAGTGGTATTAGTACCTCCCTTGATCTTGATTGTATCCCTCTGTTAATACAAGTTAGGATTGCATTAGCTTTTTTGGCTGCTGCTGCACACTGCTGGCTCATATTTAGCTGGTTGTCCATTAAGACTCCAAGATCCCTCTCACAGTTACTGCTATTGAGTCTGGTTTCACCCAGTCTATATGTGTACTTTTGGTTTTTCTTGCCTAAGTGTAGGACTTTACTTTTCTCTACATTGAATTTCATTTTGTTAGATAGTTTTCTAGTCTGTCAAGATCCATTCGGATCTTGAGCCTATCTTCTTGGGTGTTAGCTATTCCTGCCAGCTTAGTATCATCTGCAAATTTGGTAAGTTCCCCTTCTATTCCCTCATCTATGTCATTAATGAAGATATTGAAGAGTACTGGGCCTAAGAGAGAATTTTGTGGCACCCCACTGCTTACTTCCCTCCATGTAGACTTAGACCCATTATTCACGCAGAGTTGTTGATAAGTCTGACTGTTCTGTTTATTAGACTAGATAACACTGAATCTGCAAACACACTCCAAATGATTACAGTTGTGTTCCTTGATAGCATAATCTGACATTTTTATAGGTACATCTGTCCATAAAATAGTTTTATTCCCCGAGTTCAGCCCTGGTAAAATAAGACAGCAGAGCAAAATATTTTGGCTGTATTCCTGTTCTGAAAACAGCATTCAGCACCCAAGTCTTTCTCTTTTTTTCCCCTTACAATCCTCCTGTTATAAAACCTAGAACCACAAAAGCTATTACAAAAGAGATAGGAACATAATTTCTTTAAAGATCTATTTCCTTGACAAGGGAATATAATTGTGCTGGAAAGGGAGTGGCCCATTATTTGACATTTAAAAGTTCACAGGGATTATCAAGAGCTTGTGTGAGGAGTAGTCACAAAATCCTATCTTTTTTATGTCCATATAAGCTATAATTAAAAGTGGTAGATTGTCACGAATGTGCCTTGGAAGCACATTCCTGCCTGCATTATCTTAAACATGAGTAATTATTTATACGAATATTTCTCATAATCCCTTACCATGACTAAGCATTTATAGGTGTATAAATAAAAAAAGAGATTTACCTGACTGCAAGTGAGAAAAACAACACTCTTTTCAATGTATTGCTTTAGACAAAGAGAACATATGTGTTACTACTTTCAAGCTGTGATAAAGGCTGAATTGAGTTCTATGGGGATTGATCTTTGCCCAATGTTGTGCTAACACTGTCACTGAGTGACAACTTCAATCCTACCTAGTACTCCTGTGAATTGTGATTAAACTTGCAATGGCATATAGATTTAGTCAGAGCGAAACAGTCCTTTAGTTGGTCTCTAAGGTCTTTTTTGATTCCTCTTCAGTTCAAATGCCTATCTATCAGGTCCATCCATAGAATGTGGGAATGGAGTCCTGGATCTGGCTGCCATCCTACTCTGTATTTTGTTGAATGTGCTCCCCTGCCTTGAGCAGGATCCTTCCATGGAAGTGTACTGGCCATAGAGAGCCATCCAAGTATCTTATCAACCTGAGTTCATGTGCTTAATCTATTGGTTACATTACATTATGACAGGAACCAGAGACAGTCAATTGCAGCACCAGGTTGGAATCTTGCTGTGATATTGTCCTCCAAAACAGGGTCATTGTGGTATCCCTGGAATGGATCAAAATCTGTAGAACAAAACTCAGCTCAAGGGTCCAGGGATTTACTTTAGTAAGCCAATAAGATCCTCCCTCAACAGTTATTCATGCAGATGGGCATTTTTTGGATTTGTTTTATTGGTACAATATTGTTTTGCGATTCTCTATGATTGAAGGGAAATTGAAATCAAGGGATGCCATTCTGGTCAATTTGTCATTCTTTTCAAAAGACATGGACAAGCCAAACAACACTGATGATGTTAAAAGAAAAACAAAAATGAACTTCAGTTGCACAGGCGTGGTCATCATCTTGATGTTTTTGACTCCCTACTCCACCCAACCCTCTGGGTCTTTCTGCCTTCCTAGTTCATGAAAGATGGAAGTAGAAACTGCAGAGTGTTCTATTCTGATGCCTTCCAGATCTTTCTTGTGTGCCAAGTAAGTCCTGAGGAAAAATGTGAATAAATTGAAGAAATTGAAGTTTTCTCTTTGAGAGATTCATCTTTTTTTTTTCTGCTAGTGTATCTTACCACAGCTAAAATAGCAGTTTCTGGTATATTTGTGTTCGTCCTACCTCCAATACAGTAATGAATGAAGTTTGAAAATGGTGGGAACAAATAACAAATGTCATAGATCTCTCTCCCTGGGTGGGCTGATTCTAATGAATTAGTTTCACACACACACACACACACACCCGAAGCCTGTTGGCTGCCCTGTTCCTTTTCACAAATATCTGAGGAAGGGAAGGCAGAGGAAGGAAATCTCCAGAGTTTACTCATTATTATTATAACAGTAGCATTCCTAAGCATTTCGATAGGCAAGGCTGAGAATGATGCAAGATGTGAAGCTGTTGAAGATAAGGAAACTGATGGAATGAAAAGCAGCAAGCACAAAAGTGCATGTCATCAGGTAACCACTTTGAATTTCAGCAAGTTGCCAGTGAAACACACATTTTTCTAAACTTCTGCTGTATGCAGAGCATTAGAGATTTTATTTATGTATTTATTTAATTACATTATTTCAGTAGTGCTCCTGTCTTAGAACTTGAGCAGCTTACAAAAAATTCAAATAGTGATCTAAAATAGTGCATATGCAGGATCATCAGGCTAAGCTCAAGGATGAAGAAGAACAATTCATCCAGAATCCAGTTCCTGATTTGTTTACCTATAGCAGAATCTTAGCATATAGATTAGTAGCTGTTCTGAAACCTGTTCATGACAAGGAAATACTGTATTTTTCAGTGTATAAGACACACTTCCCTCCCAAAAAGTGGGTGGCTGCATGAAGGCTAAAAATGGGACATACGGAGGCTGAAAACAGAGTGTGCAGAGGCTGAAAATGGGGTGCATAGAGATAAAGAATGGGACATGTGAAGGAGGTGATAGGCAGTGGCGATCCCTGCAGACTGGAACAGCTGATCGTCAGTATTCCAGGAGGCAGATCCAACTGACGATCAGCTGCTTGTACTAAATCAGGCTGTGCTGAAGCTGACCAGGCTGCTTGCTGTTTGCTGCAAGTAGGCAAATTGCTGGGAGGCAGAGACAGAGGCAGATTTTTTTTTTCTTGTTTTCCTCCCCAAAGGCTACGTGCGTCTTATAGTTCGGAGCATTTTACAGTCCAAAAAATATGGTAACTGTGAACATCCTCCCCTACCAAAACAATAGATTCTAAGGCTTTCCATCATGTATGCTAAAATGCCAGATTCACTGTTTGGGGAACCTAAGCAAGAAACCTGAGACCATCTTTGTCATCCAGGGTGGGGAAACTTCAGAGCAATGGAGTCAGTACTTTTACCCAGCAGAATTCCCAGTCCATTTTTCTGGGCATCCTCCTGGACCCACAGCTCAGTTTGGAGGAGCAGGTGGGGGCTGTGGCCAGGGGGGCTTTTGCCCAGGTTCAGCTGGTTCGCCAGCTCCACCCTTACCTGAATGGAGATGCCCTTTGAACAGACACTCATGCGCTCGTCACTTCCAGAATTGACTACTGTAATGCTCTCTACATGGGGCTGCCCTTGCGAACTACCCGGAGGTTACAACTGGTGCAGAATGCGGCCGCGTGGGCTGTGATGGGAGTATCCCGATACTCCCATGTTACACCCCTCCTGCGTGACCTGCATTGGTTACCGGTTGCTTCCCGGGTTAGTTTCAAAGTGCTAGTAACAACTTATAAAGCCCTAAATGGCTTGGGTCCAGGGTACTTGCGAGAACGCCTCCTGCCAGCATCATGCGCCGATTGCTCTGTTAGCTCCCACAGGAGGGGCCTCCTTGGGATACCGTCATTTAGGCATTGTCGGCTGGCGGTTCCCAGGGCTAGGGCCTTCTCCATGTGAGCGCCCACCCTTTGGAACCACCTCCCCATGGATGTCCGTTTGACCCCTGATCTCCGCTCCTTCCGCCAGGACCTGAAGACCTGGTTGTTTCAACAGGCCGGCCTGGAATGACCTGGGTGGGGGGGTTTTAACTGTTTTAGTTTTTAAGGTTTTAATGTTTTATTGTTTATTCCGACTTGTTAGGTTTAATTTGTTCTTATGTAAATTATATGTAAATATGTGCTGTTTTAATGTTAGCCGCCCTGAGTCCTTAGGGAGAAGGGTGGCATACAAGTCGAATAAATTATTATTATTATTATTATTATTATTATTATTATTATTATTATTATCTTGAGCACCAAACACAACTACTAAAGATTAGCACTAAAGTAGATAGGAAACAGAGAGATGAACAATTCCTATTGAGTATAGCAATAGGATTGCTGTTTTTTTTTAAATTCATATTTAAATTCCGCCCTTCTCCGGAGACTCAGGGCGTCTTACAATTTTTGGGATACAACCCAGTGTGCTCAGCAATAGCCTTCATTCCATTGTATATGCCTGCTTATTACTAAGCGGCATTTTTACAAAGTCAGCTTATTGCCCGCAACAATCTTGGGTCCTCAATTTACCTACCCCAAGAGGATGGAAGGCTGAGTCAACCTTGAGCCTGGTGGGATTCAAGCCTACAGTAATTGTAGGCAGCTGGAACTTAAATGCAGGCATTTAACAGCCTGAGCCACCAAGGCTCGAGTCCTGATAATACTTATCTGACTGAGTATAGCTCCTTATTTGACTTTTGATCTGTGCCGAATATCCAATTAGATACAATCTATTTGGTCCTGATGATAATACAGTGCCAAGCCATGTTTATGACATTATTTATTTATTATTTATTTATTATTTGGGCTTGTATGCCGCCCCATCTCCGAAGACTTGCGGCGGCTCACAATTAAAACAACAACAATGAACAATTAAAAGAGAATTAAACCACAGACAAGCCCAATAGTAACTAAACAAATTAAAATTTAAAATAGTTTAAGAACCATCCCCTCCCACCCAGGGAGGAGTTACAGCCCAGATTGGTCGAACAACCAGGTCTTCAAATCGTGGCGGAAGGTGTGAAGGTCAAGGGCCAGACGGAGCCCCAGGGGTAGTTGGTTCCAAGGTCAATAGAAGAATAGGCTTGTCACCGGGGGACCACCAGCCGACATTGACTTGCTGACGGGACCCTGAGGAGCCCTTGTCTGTGTGCTCGCACAGGGCGATTGGCACTCGATATCGGCAGGAGTTGCTCCCTCAAATATTGCGGACCCATGTCGTGTAGGACTTTGAATGTTAAAACGAAGACCTTGAATCTCACCCAGAGCGCAACCGGCAACCAATGCAAGTAACGCAGGAGGGGGGGTAATATGGGAGAATCGGGAAACTCCCATCACCACCCGAGCGGCCGCATTTTGCACCAGCTGCAATCTCCAGATGGTATGCAAGGGCAGTCCTAGATAGAGAGCATTGCAGTAGTCGAGTCTGGAGGTGACAAGGGCATGAGTGACTGTGCGCAGGGCATCTTGGTCCAGAAATGGGCAAAGCTGACGAACAAGGTGGAGCTGGGCAAAGGCCCCCCTGGTGACAGCCCCCACCTGCTCCTCTAACCGGAGCCGTACATCCAAGAGGACCCCCAGATTCTGTGCCCTATCCACAGGGGGCAACACCTCTCCCCCTATGGCCAAAGATGGACATTCCTGACTGGACTGAGATGCTGGTATGCACAGCTACTCAGTCTTGGCCGGGTTGAGTCAGAGCATGTTCCTATTCATCCAAATCTGCACCGCATCCAGACAGCGGGTCATCAGGGCGAGGGCATCACTGATCTGGTCTGGGGTGGAGATGTACAACTGGGTATCATCTGCGTACTGATGGTACCTCACCCCAAAACCACGGATGATCTCACCCAGAGGCTTCATGTAGATGTTAAATAAAAGAGGGGAGAGGACCGATCCCTGAGGGACCCCACAAGAGAGCACCCTCGAGGTCGACCTCTGCCCCCCTACCAACACCGACGATGCCCGAGAGGTAGGAGGTGAACCACTGAAGAACAGTGCCCCCCACTCCCAACCCCTCGAGGTGTCGCAAAAGGATACCATGGTTGATGGTATCGAAGGCCGCTGAGAGGTCTAATAGGACCAGGACAGAGGAAAAAACCCTGTCCCGAGCCCTCCAGAGATCATCCATCAGTGCGACCAATGCCGTCTCCGTGCTGAAACTGGGCCGGAAGCCCGATTGGTACAGATCCAGGTAGTCCGCTTCATCCAGGAAAAGTGGAAACTGCTGAGCCACCACACTCTCAACAACCTTTGCCAAAAAGCGAAGGTTGGAGACTGGACGAGAGTTGTCTAACACGGTCGGGTCCAGTGCAGGCTTCCTCAGGAGGGGCCTCACCACCGCCTCCTTCAAGGTGGAGGGAAAAACACCCTCCCTTAACAAAGCATTGACAACTGCCCGGAGCCAGCCGCAGGTGGCCTCCCTGGAGGCATAAGCCAGCCAGGAAGGACACGGGTCCAACAAACATGTGGTGGAACTAAGACGCCGCATAATCCTGTCCACTTCATCCTCGGAAACAGGATCAAACTCAGCCCAGATTACATCAGCCAGACTGCTTGCACCCCGTTCCTCAGACCACTGCAAATCAGAGCACAATCCGCTCCAAATCTTGGCGATCTTATCCGACAGATATTGACCAAATTCCTCAGCCCTTCCCCGCAATGGGTCCGCTACCTCCCTCACATATAGGAGAGAGTGGTAGCCTGAAACAGGGCAGCTGGGCAGTTATCTGCGGATGCTATGAGGGTGGAGAGATAAGATCTCCTCGCCACCCTCATAGCTACCAGGTAAGTCCTAATATAGGCTCTTAGCTGGGCTCGGTCAGATTGGGAGCGGGTGGACCTCCACCTGCTCTCTAAACCCCTCCAACGGCGCTTCATCTCCTGGAGCTCCTCGGTATACCAGGGAACCAACCGGGATCCACGGCATGTGAGGGGACGCATGGGGACAACTCTGTCGAGGGCATCCAAGGCGGCCTGTTGCCAAGCGGCCTCCAGCTCCTCAGCAGAGCTGTGGGCACGGGAAGAGGGGAAAAACCCCAGTTCTGCCTGGAACCTCTCAGGGTCCATCAGGCGTCTGGGGCGGAACCATCTCAGTGGCTCCTCATCCCAGCAGTGTGGGGCAGCTTGTTGGAAGACCAGCCACAGGAGATAGTGATCAGACCATGGAACGGGCAGTGCCGTAAAAGTGGCCTGCCCTCTGTCACTATGCCACTGTTCCGAGACAAAAACCAGGTCAAGGGTGTTTCCCCCCTCATGAGTAGGGCCTTGAACTAATTGGGTCAGGCCCATGGCATCCATAGAAGCCATTAATTCCTGGGCCAAGCCCGATGCTCCCTCCAGGGAAGGCAGATTGAAGTCCCCCAGGACCAAGAGCCCCGGGAACTCCACCGCCACCCCCGAGAGGGCGTCAAGAAACCCAGGTAGGGCTGCTGCCACACAGCTGGGGGAAAAGTATGTCAGCAGCAAGCCCGCCCGACCATTAGGCCCCCACCTCAGGAGGAGGGTCTCACTCCCGCCTATCTCTGGAACAGTGACCTCCCTTGGAAACAGGGTCTCCCGAATAACCACAGCCACCCCACCACCCCTCCCCTGGGCCCGTGGCTGGTGCAAAACCCGAAAACCTGGGGGGCATAGATCAACCAGAGGGACTCCTCCCTCTGGCCCCAACCAGGTCTCGGTAATACAAGCCAGGTCCACAGCTTCCTCCTCCTCGATGACCTCACGGAGGAGGGAAGACTTATTAGCCATGGACCTGGCATTAAAATACACCAGTTTGAGCCCAGGGGTCCTGGTTCCCGTGCCCCTAGGGAGGAGGCCGTAGGGTTGGAGCGTCACCGCTGAAGGTGGCGGGTACGCGCTCCCAACACATGCTATGGCCCTATGCCTTGACGTCTCCCACCAATCCCAACCACCCTGGGAATCGCGGTCCCCACCTCACACCCCGGGGCCCCGCTAGCCCCAACCCCCGGCCCCCACTGCCACACACCCGGATGCAACCCGCATCCCCAGAGTCATTACCCACCCTCCTCCCTAACCTTCTTAAAAATTTAATTAAAAATTTAGCTAAAGGGGCCCTAGTGACCTTCTTTTCCTTTTTGTTAGAGCCCCAACCCCGCCCCATCCCTCTGCCATGCCATCTCTCCGGGTTCCATAACCCATCCTCGAGGTAGGCCAAAGATAGTACAATAGGGCTAACCCGAGAGGGAGGGAGTCCCCTCAGGGCCTGCAATTCTGCTACCGTGTAAGATTGAATGGTAGAAGAGCATATCTAGAAAACGGACATAAGGGTTAAAGGAGATGGCAATACCAATAACAGCAACAAAGTCTGGTATGCAAAACTTGGTCAAGTCCCGGTTGCTATCCATTGGGGGGTTCAGATTCAGAGAACCAGGCTGCCCTCTCACGGCAGACCTGTGGCAGATGTTCAAAGCCTCAGTCTGGACTAAGCCACACTCTCTCACCGCGGGCATCTCCAATGCACTCCGGTTAAACTGATGACAAAAAGATCTTAAATGGCTGCAAAGGGAGAAAATGTGTCCCTCCTGCTGGTCTCTCACCCCAGCAAGGGGCACAATAGGGTCCTGCAGCCGAGGACCAAGTTGAAGGGTGTGGAGCCGACACTGGGAATTCGGACCCCAGCCACCAGGGTGTCCAGACTCACCCTTCTGTGGCCTAAGGTGCAAAACAGATGGTTCCCTCCCAGTGGGAGGAGCACCTTGCAATTCAGGCAGATGACAAAAAGGGAGCAGCAAATGAAATGAGATGGAAAACAGTAGCTTATAGTGGCGGGAGAGTATACATGTGATAACTTCTAAGTTGACACATTACTCTGTTTTTAGGTTGATCATTACCATTTTAAGTTGCATTAATGAACAGATCAGTTCAGGTGCATTTAAGGATTCCTAAATGCACCTCTCATTAAGATGAAGATTTTCATCCTGAAGTATTCACTGATGCAACTGCAGAATTTTCATAAAACAAGAAAATGATGTACCTTGCCCAGGTCTATAAAATATCTTAGTGGCAGAGTGTATCCCAAATATTTTAACCTTCAGTGTTGGTTGTACAAATTGTACAGCTGTTTTTGTTCTGTTCATGGATGTCCAGTGCTCATATACAATTCTTGGTAATTTTAAAAACTCCAGAGCTGCAGCCATTGATGGCATATGAGATTACAGTGTTTATATTTCCATGCAAAACCATTGATGTGACAACTCAGTCATTTATGTAACTTTAGAGGCCAGATGAAGATGGGCATCCTGGCTTCTTTCCATTTTCATTTGGGCCTAAAGTTTGTAACATTATCCCTTTTTTTTTCTCTCTCTCTCTGCATTGATGAATTTGTGATTAATGGGGTTTTATCATAAATGTATGTATACAACTATAAATCACATGCAATTACATGTGCAGAAGCAATCCCAAAAGGTATTTGCTTTGGAGTTCAAGACATTGATCCAGCTATAATTTCTTGTTCCACACAACAGAATTTGGTAGATTTTGCAAGAAAAACAAAGTAATTAAATAATAGTGAGAAATCTTTGGCATCCAAACTATCAAGCCCTGGAGTTACACATTACTCATCTCAGTAAAATATGAAGCAAATATATTCACACTGTTTATTATTCTGTCATCATATATGTTGAACCTTTATATCCTTTATATCCATGGGGATTAAAAAGACTCATTGAAATATTTTTTTTATCATTTATATACAATTTTCCTCATTTTTCTAAACATTCACAGATATTAAACATGAACAGAATTTGACTCTAACATCTAAACAGAACAGTAATATGATATCTTCTTGAGGGGCTATAGATGCTTTGTATGTAACCACATTTCAAAGAGTTTACCAGAAATAAATCTCTGACATATTGGTATGAGCAACTGATACTAGGCATATCTAGATGTTGCAGAATACATGCATATGCATGTGTTTTTACTTGCTGTTTAATTGTTATGGCACTGAAAATAAAGACTAGCACTGCCAAAAAATGCCAGGAAGGGCAGGTGCAGAGAATAACATAGCCCTAAGTGCTAATCCCCTAAGGAAACAGGCAGGGGAAAAAAAGACATGGTTATCCATGGAAGATGAAGAGCTCACATTTTTGAAACACTATCGTTTGACTGTCAGATGATAGATATATGATATATGATAGATAGATAGATAGATAGATAGATAGATAGATAGATAGAGATAGAAGATAGATAATAGACAGACAGACAGACAGACAGACAGACAGACAGACAGACAGATGAGCAGAGAGTTAAGATCCTCTCCAGCACTGTAGAACTTATTTGAAAGACAACTTCTGTCAAATAAGTGCCCCTGATAAACAGACATTGCTTTAAAAACATGTTCAAAACTTCTATCAAATATGCTTGACAAAATATATATTTACAATGAAATGTAATACAATGCATCACATTTGCAGCTGGACTTTGCTATATTCTATATTGAACCGATACGATGCTCGGTGTCCAACTCCAGAATGGAATGTATCTCTCTATTCAAATTAAACACATCCATTAAATTTAACGGGAACTGCATGAGAGTCAAAATGTGTATCTGTCTAACGTTAAAGTAGCGTCATTATCAAGCATTCCTCATGGAATGATCAAAACAGTTCCTTAAGGAGAAAAAAAAGATTTGCAAAACAACCGTAGACTTTAAAAAAAAATCCATTATCTTCAAACATGTCTCTCTTTTTTGTCTACAGAAGACAAATAAGTTGCTTTTCTAGTTGTGCAACATTAGGAATTAGAAGGAAGTGAGGATAATTATGGGAAAAAAGCCATTCTGCTAGTTGATCTGTGGGGAAAGAACCATGCACTACCTACAAAAGAAAAAGAAGTTATAAATGATCTGTGTAGAAACATTATGGCCAGATGCAGGCATAGAATTATGTGATCTTAAATTGACCAATATCAGATGGTTTAAATCTGCATAACTTTGTATTAAATTTTAACCTACATAGAGTGCGTTTCATGGGGTATCTTGGCAAGCTGCTCCACATTCACTGAATTCAGATAAACCCGGGCAATTGAAATGTAGGCCAATTATTTCTCTACATAATTTGCATGTACTTGACTGATATGAGAATGCCGGTAAATATTTGCAAAAAGAAGTCAGTTGTAAGAGCAATGAACACTAATTATTCAGCAGTATGACAAGGGTTCTGTTTGTATTAGCCCAACTAGAAAGTTTATCTGTATTTCAGCAGCAAGCAGACACCATAATTTATGTTTGCTGCCTAGTGAGTGAAAATTGGCTGGGAACTATTAGTAAGTGAAAGTAATGACCAGAAAGTGAAATAAAGGCATATGGTGCCTGCAGGCAGTCTACAGTTCACAGCTAATGTTCAGAATGCTGTCTCCAAGAAGTGCTGACAATGAAATGAAATTAGGGGACCACTTCAAAACACAAAACCTTACTTTCAGTTAAGGAATTTTACAGTTCATTCTCTTTTGTTTCCTTAATAAATGTACTGTGAGATTACAAATCTGTGCAGCCCACATGGGCTGCTGGATACTGCTGGCTGCTATTGCTGTAGATCCTAATCCACATGTAAATAAATAAACCAACCAACCAATCATGTTGAATATAGGAACAGAGAATACTTTCCATGAGATGAGGCATATATGCAATGGATTTATGACATGTATTTCAGTAGAATGGGGAATAGTTAATTCAAGTGAGATAAAATTAGCTCAAAAACCTATGATCAGGGCTTTGACAAAGCGAAGGGTGGGTAAATGAAATCATGGGCTATGACATTGGACATGAATATGTCCCAAAGTGAACAGGCCATGATAGATACCCCAGACTAACACCAATCACATCTGCCAACCTGCATTGGAACAGCGTGGCAGATTATAGTCTATTCCTTCCACATGTCAATCTTCTTTTAATGACCCCATAATCCCTTGCAGGGTGAAATCTGGGCAACTGAATGCAGCTGAGTGTTTACTGGCCGTATGCCTTTCCTGTCACTAATGCGGAGTTTTCTTTAGCTGTTATATTCTCATTGTGCCCAGTGAGAGAAATATCTGTCTCTACCCAGGATCAAACTCACAGCCTTCTGATTGCAGGGCATAAACTCCACTTCTAGGCCACACACCATTCTCCTTCCACATGCTAATACAACCTCAAAACCAACCCTCATTCCCTGGAGGTCCTAGGGGAACTATCCACGGCAGCAGGAAGATCTGCATGAAGGCAGAGATTGCTAAGAATTGCCAGGCTAAATCAGGCTGCCTTTGGACATATGAAGTATTGTGGGCCCAACTGTCAAAGGAAAGCTCAAGACCATATTGCTTAGAAACATGGGTAAGAGGCCTTCATCCTGCAATGGATAGACAATGCCTAGAATGATGATGATAAGTTAGCTCAAAAAACTATGTTTAAGAAACAAAGTCTATGCTTTATGCTATTTATTATAAAAAAGAAAAATGACCACAGCACAAGTATCACTGTACAAGTAGGCTTACGGATGAGATAGGAAAAATACAGAGATGAAGGAAATTCAAGCTACAAATAAGAAGTTGGGAGTACATTACAGGATATAAAACCTATAAGTAAGATAGATTTTAGGAATCTATACTATTAGAAGAAAGTACATTGGTGATACATAAGAATGGACAAAAAAGAAGTGTAAAAATTACACAATAGGAAAATAGAGGGACAATCTTAACTTGCCATGGACCCTGGAAGTGTTTGTAGGTAAATGAGCCTCAGTGGCACTGTCGTTAGAACGCAGTACCGCAGGCCACTTCTGCTGACTGCCAGCTGACTGCAATTTAGCAGTTCAAATCCCACCAGGCTCAAGGTTGACTCAGCCTTCCATCCTTCCGAGGTGGGTAAAATGAGGACCCAGATTGTTAGGGGCAATAGGCTGACTCTGTAAAACCACTTAGAGAGGGCTGTAAAGCACTGTGAAGCGATATAGAAGTCTAAGTGCTATTGCTATTCCTAAATACAACCTGTAGCTCTACCTTTTCTGAAGAATGAATAACCACAATAGAAATGGAATAATATATTAAAGACTCAGCTGAATCATACAGACAAAAATAATTGTGCATCACTTGGGCCTGAATATTATTTACAGCTTTTGGAGTTTTGTGCCATCGATAGCGTTAGCTCACTTAGTTCTAGTTATCTGTGATCTGACAGTAATTTATCTATCCTGGCCTGGATTGCTTTTACCTGAAGGAAAAAAGTATATCGCTTAGTGACATTCATAGAACTATAACAGTGACTACAGGCCCAAGTCACACTTTTTAATAACTTAACTGAAGCAGTAGGATGCTGTGACCCATTTTTTGGAATGCCAAATCTCACTTGCTACAGTGGTGTATGTGGAACTATCTTTAAGCATGGTACTTATAGTGCAGCATATATAAAATATGTGTGCAAGGTTGTTGAAGGGTATGCCAAACTGTTACCACATCTTAAAAGAACTGCTCTGATCTTGCTTTTGATCCCTAATGTATAAAATTGTGGGCTAGGATACTGGAGAGAATACCCTCTCAGATATAGGACTGCTTGACTATTGTAGTTAACAAAAGGGACCCTGGTTATTGTACACCTTCATGTGGCGTCTCATTTGGTTCAGAGGTGGGGGGAGGGTATAGGAATGCATTAAGATGTATAACTCTAATCTCTCTTCTCAACAATTTACTCTAAAGTAGCTCTATCAGCATCAAGTGGAGATGACAGAAGGAGGTACCTATCCTGCCATAGGTACTTGTCACACAGAGCATCTGAACAGAAATGCAAGCAAAGCCTATGGAACATTCTCTAAGGCTATTGTTCCTCAAGTTAATGTCTTCCAGATCTGTGGCTGGAAATAATGGGATATAATCAGAACAGCTCTGGGGTAAGGAAGGACTAGAATACAGCATTCCACAAAATTAGAACAAAGTAGAGTAAGTGATCAAGATCACATTCTGAAGCAAACGCTTCCTTCTGATTCTCTACTGGTGCCCTGAGATCTGGAAAATGGAACATAATAACACCCAAATGCGATATCAGAATATGAGTTTGGAAGTCTCATTTGTATTTTTCCTCCAACAGAATTTTGTTTAAGTCCTTAGTCATATTATAATTCCTCCTGGCTCTCTGCCTTTAACTTATCTAAACAAATCATTAATTCTTTACAAACCCTATTTATAAAGGTCTCTCCCTCAACTTGTTGCTCTTTGTCCATCTGCAGAAGAAACTGACCTAAGATTGAAAGAACTCATTAACATTTTTTCTGAAGACATCAGACCCAATCAACTGTATAATATTTTACTATACTACAATGCTTACAGCCACAATTATTATCAATACAGAAAAGAATAAAGAAGTTTAGCTTATTTCAGAATTGAGAACCAGTTAGGTGTAGTGGATAAGATATCAGACTAGAAAGTAGAAGAACATGAGTTCTACTCTTCCCTGAGCACAAAGCCAACTGGGTGACCTTGGGCCAGTTGTTCCCTCTTGGCCCTAGAAAGGAGGCAATGGAAAAATACCATACTACTGAAAAACCTTGACAAGAAATCTTCAGGAACTATTCCAGGCACTTGCCGGGTATCAGAAACTGATGCCGAACACAACACTTCAGAATTAATCTGATTTTAAAATAATGTATTGAAATTAAGAATTAGAATTCTGTTTTCACTTTAAGTCACTTGGTTGCAATTGATTGCAATTACAAATATTGCAATCATTTTTTCTCAAGTGGCACATAACACATTGGACTGTGGATCAGGGGCTGTTTACATCTGTGCACATGAATACACATAGATGTGTACAAGCAGTCAGTGTTTCTATCTTAGTGTACAAGGGGGCAGTGGATATCTCCCTGCTACTGATGGGATTTCTTTTTTTTAAAACCCATTTTTCTAGACCAAGGTTTTCCTATCCATTTTGTTGATTTCAGCCTGTTTCCATAACATTGCTCAACATTGCTAACTTATCCCATGGCACCCTGACAAATAAATTTGCTGTTTCCCAGGAGACTAATTAATAGACCTAAGGAGAAAGGTTTTTGCCCAATGATGCAGGGATAGTAAGGAAAGAAACATGAACTTCCATGAAGTGATGAATCCAATGACTGCTCCAAAATCCATGTGGTTTTGATAAGTGACCTGTGGCCAACAGAACCACTAATCTGCAGGCTAGATATGATATCAAGGGAAGTGTGTTGCTTCCCAGCCACAAAGATCCAGGATATGATAAAGAGGCAAACCTACTGATCATTTCCTCTTTCCCCTGTTTTTTGTTGAAACACAGTATTGCCCAGAAAAAGTGTGGAAAGAATATTGAGGATGGCTGGAAACTTTACAGAGGAAAACTCAGATTCAAAATAGAAAGTAATTTCCTGATTGTGAAAGTTATTAAGCAGGGAAACTGCCTACCTCCTGGAGTCATCAGTGTTCCATCAATAGAGGTTTTCAAGTAAAGTTGGGGAGCCATTGGTCTACTCTGAGAGATTCTGCCCTAGGTAGGATGTGGAACTAGAAGATTTCCAAGCTACTTTTCAAGCCAAGGATTCTATCATTATTTTGGGATTATTGGAGAGGGCTAATAAAAAAAATCTTAATTAATTTATGTACATCTGTAGTATCTCTATGCATAATCCCCATATGGTGGTGATAATTCTGCAGTAGATGTAAAAACAAAACAGATAACAGATACCAGATAATCAGAGTCAGAAGGGACCTTTCTGACAAATGGCAGTCTAATCTCTTCTTGAAGGTCTCAAGTGATGGCGCTCCCACAACTTCCAAGGGCAAGCTGTTCCATTGGTTGATTGTTCTCACTGTCAGAAAGTTTCTCCTTATTTCCAGGTTGAATCTCTCCTTGTTCAGTTTCCATCCATTATTCCTTGTCTGGCCTACAGGCACTTTAGAAAATAGCTCGACCTCTTCCTCTCTGTGGCAGCCCCTTAAATATTGGAAGACCACTATCATGTCTCCCCTGGTCCTTCTCTTCACTAGACTAGTCAAGCCCAGTTCCTGTAACCGTTTTTCATATGTTTTAGTCTCCAGTCCCCTAATCATCCTGGTTGCTCTTCTCTGTACTTTTTCTAGAGTCTCAACATCTTTTTTATAATGTGGTGAACAAAACTGGATGCAGTACTCTAGGTGTGGTCTTACTAAGGCTTTATAGAGTGGTATTAGTACCTCCCTTGATCTTGATTGTATCCCTCTGTTAATACAAATTAAGATTGCATTAGCTTTTTTGGCTGCTGCTGCACACTGCTGGCTCATATCTAGCTGGTTGTCCACTAAGACTCCAAGATCCCTCCCACAGTTACTGCTATTGAGCCTGGTTTCACCCAGTCTATATGTGTACTTTTGGTTTTTCTTGCCTAAGTGTAGGACTTTACTTTTCTCTACATTGAATTTCATTTTGTTAGACAGTGTTCTAGTCTGTCAAGATCCATCTGGATCTTGAGTGTATCTTCTTGGGTGTTAGCTATTCCTGCCAGCTTAGTATCATCTGCAAATTTGGTAAGTTCCCCTTCTATTCTCTCATCTATGTCATTAATGAAGATATTGAAGAGTACTGGGCCTAAGACAGAACCTTGGTATAGACCAAACATTTTCTGAGATCAGCTGCCGAGGGACCATCATCATGTCCTTGATTTACTGAGAGAATACCTTACCACATGAAATTAAATTGGTCTCAAACCTCCTGGTCCTACAGAAAAAAAGCACTTAAGGCCTGCTGTGGGAAGCCAGAAAGTTAGGAAGACCTGGGTGGTTTGTTATTATTTTAAGGTTCTTCTTTAGTTCTTGTCTCCCATTTCTTTTCTTTTCTTTGATGATAGTTGCATTTTTCTAGGTATAGTATTGTTTTAATTTTACATGCTGTTTGCCACCCAGAATTCCTAGGGTGGGAGGGGAAGCCATATAAATAAATGTGTAAATTATGAATTGGGTTAATGGATATGCCAAATTATATTTTGCCCTTTGAATTTGAACTATGGTTCTCTTACATGTGTGGAGATCAATCTAAACATCATTCTTTAAAATGGAGACAAATAAATAATTGCAGATAATAGAGGAGATAGCCATTAACTTATGATCTGGGTTTATTAGGCTACAGTAGCTAATGCTGTCTGAGGATTATGGGAGCTATAGTCCAGAACATCTGGTGAATGCCACATTGGGGAGAGTTCATAAGAAATCCATCATCCAACATAGACATAAAAGGTCAAAGGGCAACTAAGAACAAAGAAAGCCACATAGGAAATTTTAAGCCACATAGGAAATGGACATTTCAAATCTTTCCATTTCTATTCAGGAACACTGGATTAACCCAAGCAAAAACAGGCTTCTATACTAATGCAACCTAAAAAGTTCAGTATTTTTTTTTAAAAAAAAACACACCCTGTAAATACAATTCCAATGAAAATGCAATTTATTGTCTCCATATTTCAGGTTTCCTTGAGAACTGGGATATCAGTTGAGCATCAGTTATTTGCCTGCTTAGTGGTATGATACCAGAGTTCTGGGGATGCAATATGTCAGCGGTTCACTTACCTTGAAATGTCTGTGCAGCTGAACCAAAAGCCAACTGAGTGGCTTTTTTAGAGTTTGCGGTTATATGGAATACAGACCGTGCCTTCAGATCCAGTGTGCTTTTTAGTTTTGCTTTGGTGAAGGACTGTCTCACTGGTAATTATCTGTCTGTTGAAGCCTTGTTTTTTGAACATGGTGTTTTTCCTTTGCCTTTCCCACGGAAGACATGTATCCATTTATCTAACAGAATAACTACCCTCTCCTTACATATAGTTTTGCTATCATTCTTTTGCATGCTTGAATGTTCTCCCACCTGTCGTCAATTTAATCCACAAATGTTAAGCCATAAATCTTCATGACATTTTGGCAGAAATCACCCCATTTCAGAAGATTCCTTGAGGAAACGCTGAATCCAGGTGTTTGTTTTTTGCATAACTGTTGCAATCTGAACATTTCAACATGGCTCTTTACAAATAAAGGTAGAAGGACTAATGTGTGGATGATTATAAAAGCAAGGCCATAGACTTGTACTCAGACTTCGTATAGACCAGCCACACTTTTAGGTACCTTCAGACAGAAAATGTAGGCCAAGAATGTACCATCAATGCAACAAAAGGAAAATGTTGATTTTTTTTAAAAAAGAGACTTACATTTTGCCCATGTGTAGTTTATTTGTGACACACACACACACACACATTTTGTTTGAAAGGCTCCTCTTTTGCCAAATGGGAATAAAAAAAATGGAAAGGAGGGTTTCTCAAAATAACTGAAATGTTAAGGAAAGTGAAGAGAATAAAAGTCCATAGAAGCATTTGTTTTGAATGTATAGCTTAAGGGTAAATCTATTTATATGTGCACATGGCAAAGGAATACATTTAAAACTAAATATATGATGTATGATGGAAGATTGAAAAAAAAATAGTGAAAGATACAAGGCTGATGAGAGTTTCTAACTACAGGACAGACCATAACATGTCAATCGGCAATATTACAAAAAAGATGCAAAAGACAATGAAACAAGTGAAAGAAACTAGAGTAAAAACAGAACAGCTGTAGTCATAGAAAACATAAAACCCATATTAAAAATATTAGAAGACGGAATTAACAGAAGATGCATGTAAGGAAAATGGAGTAAAAACAAGTATGTTAGAGAGCACCAAGCATGCAAGCATTCTACTGAGAGTCGGTTCTGATTTTGTGACAATTTTTACAGCAATTGTTCAGTGAATCACACGAACCTTAAACAAATCACATAATCGTTAAGTGAACCCAGCTTCCCTAATGGGCATTTTTCACCAGAAAAATGTAAAAACATCACAATCATGTGATCACACTGCAACCAGTCTTAACTGTGAGATGATTGATAAGTGCTCAAATTGTAGTCATGTGACTCTGTAGGTGGTTACATGGTCATGAGTGCAAGGATAAATTGAAAGTCACTCCTTCTAAGGCCATAATAAAAGTTCAGAAAATGAAAGATCTGAAGTCTAGGACTACCTGCATAAGAAAATAATTCCTGCAAAAAAATGAAGATGACCATAAATATTGTATGATAAATTTACAAAGAAAAGTCACAGAGAGCAAGCAATGGTTAAAATTAAAAGGGACAAGAAACTTGAAAGGAATTTTGATGAAAATAAAATTTAAAAAATTGTTCTGAAAGAAGGTGAAAAACAGATTCCAGGAAAATGAGTGGAATTAAAAATAAAGGCAGTGAAATTATTTGAGATGAGATTGAAGTGAGGGAAGACCAGAAGGAATATTTTAGAAATTTGTATGGGGATTACATGTCAAAAAGCAGGATTGAAATAAATTCAGTAAATGTTACCATCCAAGAAAAGAAATAATGAAAAGGAAGCCATAAATACTCGGAAAAAATGTTGAAAAATAGTAAGGCTGCAATTGTAATTGGTATATATGGAGAATTGCTTGTGTAATGGTGACTTGTGATGATGTGATTTGTGATGATGTTTGAAGACTGCATCTACATGAGATGATTGAAAGAATGCCCTTATAGTTAAAGAGAATGATAGCAGGAGGAAATAATAAATAAGTAAGCAGAAAAAATAGGATAAATAAATAAAAATAATACTTTAGTGAGTGTGCCTAGGAAAGTATTTGGCATAATTCTGACTAAGCATAACAGAATTGCAGAGTTGGAAGGGATCTTGGAAGTATTTTAGTCCAATGCCCCGCTCAGACAGGAAACCCTATACCATTTCAGACAAATGGTTGTCCAATCTCTTCTTAAAAACCTCCAGTATTGGAGCACCCACAACTTCTAGAGTCATTCCACTGATTAATTGTTCTCACTGTCAGGAAGTTTCTCCTTAGTGTTAGATTGAATCTTTCCTTGATTAGTTTCCATACATTACTTCTTGTCCTGCCTTCAGGTGCTTTGGAAAATAAGTTGATCCTCTCTTCCTTGTGGCAGCTCCTCAAATACTAGAATATTTACGGGAGACCCTGCTGCCAGCAACTGTTTCCCATCGTCCTGTGTGATCCCACAGGGTGGGCCTCCTTGAGGTTCCCTTGGCCAGACAGTGTCGACTGGCAACCCCTAGGGGTAGGGCCTTCTCTGTGGGAGCACCTACCCTATGGAACCAGCTCCCCCTGGAGCTTCGGGTGGCCCCTGACCTCCGCTCCTTCCGCTGGGACCTCAAAACCTGGTTGTTCCAACGTGCTGACCTGGGCTAAGGGTGGGGAGGGGAGTCTTAGATGATGGTTTTATTGTTTTTAGCTTTTAATTGGGTTTCTCATTTAATATTTTTTTAATTGTATATTTTGTATTGTTTTATGATTGTATGCCACCCCGAGTCCTTCGGGAGATGGGGCAGGTTAGAAATCCAATAAATAAATAAATAAATAAATAAATAAATAAATAAATAAATAAATTGCTATCATGTCACCCCTAGTCCTTCTTTTCACTAGACAAGCCATACTCAATTCCTGCAACTGTTCTTCATATGCTTTAGCCTCTAGTTCCCTAATCATCTTTGTTGCTCTTTTCTGTACTCTGTATAGGGGACAAGAGCTAACAATAAGGAAAATAAGGGAGTGAAGTTTGCTAGGCATGGCATGTGTATGCCACATTTTTGCTTTTCAGGAGGTCAATGGGAAATGATGGATGTGAAAAGCAACTTTATTGTGCATAATGGAAAAGCATTTTAAACAGGGTATACTCAAAGACAGGCCCCATAGGCCAATCATAATAGGTTTCATTTCAATTTTTTTCAGTGCACTTAGAAAAGTTCAAAAACTATGCATCAAGTAAGAAAATGCTTATAAGAAAATGGCAAGCAATTTAGATGTTTAATTTAATTTATATAATAGATTGTTTATAGGCCTGGTTTTTGATATATGGAGTTAAAGTTTGATTGGTAAATGCAATAAATGTGTGATATAAATAAATTGAACATTTGAATTGCTTAAATGGGTAAACCCTTAAGAAGGAAGAAAGTTCACCTGGTTATTTAAAATATTTATTGATAATTGTAAAAAAGGAAGATTAATGCAATGTTGTATATAATTTTGTATGCAGGTGGTTCCATGTTATTGGCTGAGAACACAAATGATTTACAACAAACATTGGGCAGTATAACTAGTATAACTCTGATTATACTAGCCAAAGTAAGATTCTGACAGTTGCTGTACCAAAGAGCAAGGAAACTTTTTAAACCTAAAATAAAAGAAAGAAATAAAAGTTGTACATAAATATTTGTAAAAAAGCATGTACTGTATATGAATTTATATATCTAGTAGAATGTTTCTTTAAGATGGGAAAATGTACATAGGAATCTTAAGTTGCACAAATTCTGATAGAACATAATGAATTGTATGTGAGTTATTGCAAGGAATGAATGTTTGCAGAAAGAAATGAAAATGACTGTATATAACAGCATGATTTTTTCCTTATATGGAAGTAAGAGTTAAGTGTGTCAGCTTAAAAGTAAGTTGAATGCAGTGGAATGAATAACTAAGGTGTGTGTAGTCAAACAAGAAACTGGTTTAAGAATGAATGTGGATTGAATACAAAGATGTATAACCTATATAAAAGAGGTATGTTGAAGTGGTTAGGTCATATGGACAAAATAAAGGAAGCTGAATTGCATAACAAATATATGAATGGGTTGAAAGGAAAGGGAAGACTGATTGGGTGGAGTTGATAAAATCCTGAAAGAGAAAGTGATGAAAAGTTTAAAGTTCAGAGTAAAGGCAACATGTGAAGAAATGTATGAATGTGGAGAAAGCAATTTTGAAAGGATAAAAAGCTATGAAAAAGTATAATGAACATATTGATATATAGGTAGTCTGACTATATTTTCTTAAAATTAAGGGAAATATAGTCTTCTCTGGTGTACCTGCTCCTTTTCTGTCTTTTACATAACATTGCTTGTACCAAAATAAAATAGTGTAATGGATGGGTAGTTACCAACCTTATTTCAAGTTCAAAGCCTTTATTGTCATTGTACACCATGTATACAGTGAGATTGGTTTAGCCTCTACTGGTACAGTCCATGCAAGAATACAAGACAACATGAATAATATAAAGAATAATCCTTATACAAATAGTTAGGGGGAAAAATTAGTCATACGTTTCCATAGGTATGTCATATTCTGTGCAACATGTATATTACTCTGGTGTATGATCTTATGTCGTGGTATATTCATATTACACACTGTACTGGCACCAGTGAAATTCATCATATTAATCTATTTGTGGTGCTATATTGTGTTTAGGAGTCTGACAGCTCATGAGTAGAAGCTGTTTTTAAACCTGTTTGGCCGGCTGGCTATACTTCTATGTCTTCTGCCCGATGGTAAAAGTGAAAAGAGACACTGACCAGGGTGTGAATCATCCCTAAGTATCTTCCTTACTGTGCTGAAACAGCAAGACCTGGTGATGTCATCCAGTGGTGTTAGGGGGCAATCAATTGTTTCTTGTGCTGAATTAATCACTCTCTGTAGTGCCTTCCTGTCCCCGGCTGTTAAACTGCTCTGAGCAGGCTAGTTCATCAATAGTTCTGCAATGGCTATTGTGTGGCATATAAAACTACAGGTGGTATAAAGTCATATATAGCTTCTGTCCAAACTTCAGCCTATGCAATAACTGTGGTAGCTATTACACAGTCTTTAGTCCAAAGTATTCAAAACAAAGCATTTGGCAAATATAGTCTGCCTGCAACAGATCCACAGGTATACAAGAAATGTTGGGGTTAACCACAGGCTATGCAGAATGAAACATGTTTCTTGTGCCAGCGCTTGTATGTCTTCATTTACTAATCACATTGTTTTTGCTTTTCAAGTACACAGTTTTCCTAAGACATCTCAGCTTGCTTCCTTCTCCTTTCTAATTTCTTCAAAGCAATTGGTGGTAAATTCATTTTGCTGATTGGGAGGGGGAGAATGCCATTTACCATTTATACTTAAAGAGGGCTTACAATCTACTCTTCTACTCTCAACATATTGCTCAGGGAGATAGAATGTATATTTTTTATTGGAAGGAGCGATGATGATGATGATGATGATGATGACGATGATAGAGTCCCAAAATCAAGTTTTGATAAAAAGGAGAGAGTTGCATAACTCATCTACATAGATTTAAAATATAAAGAAACATCCATTGAAAGGTCCCAGAGATATTTTTATTTTAAAGGCAACTGGACTGGAATAAAAGCCCCTTTGGAACAATTATGACCTGAATGAATGAGATCTAACTAGACATCCATTGAAAGGCTGCTTTCAAAACCTGTTGAATTGCCACACAAGGGCAGAAGGGACCTGTAAGCATTGGACTTTTCCCCTTCAATTGAAAAGAATGAACTTCTGAAGACCAGGTGTTTCAAAAGGAATCCTTTATTGAAAGGGATTTTATCTCAACACTAGGCAAAGCAGAGTCTAAGATATCCCCAGGCATACAGTCATAGATATAGGAAGTTAAAATCCCTCCCCTTATTCAGATGTGGATTTAATCAAACAAAGAACCAACATGTTAATTCCCCCCCTTCTCTGGGAACGTATCTTAGCAGAGTTCCCAGGAGTGTCTTCCAGAGCTGGAATTTTTATGGTTCCTTCTCATCTTGTTATCTCTTCAAGAGGTGACAAGTTTCTGGACATCTGGCTCCACTCCTCCAGTTGTATATCATATGCAAGTTATACAGAATCGATATAGGATTTAATATATTCAGGTTACATCATAAAGAATTATTTGTACCAACTCCCCCCCCTTCTTCTTCCATTGAAGAATGGCAGATACACGGATCTGACAGGACCCAATGAAAAGTCAGCTGTAATTCTGTGATACGGATTTTCTTCATCTAAGCACAGCCTCTGGCACAGTACCTCTGGAGAGCATTTGAAGAGCAGGGAGGCTCAGATGAGAATGGAAGATCTCAATCCATTATCATTAATGACCAGCATGCTGATTAGGGTTTTGTTTTACTTTGGGGTCAGAGACCATTTGTCCATTTGCCTGCTATTGGTAACATGGATTGGCAGCTGCTTTCCAGGACCGAAGGCAGAAGATTTTCCAGCCAGAGACTGAACCTGGACAGTTCCTTATGGCAACAGTTTGTTCTATCACTCTACCACAGAACACCCTGCAGGCTACTCCAGCTGCTGTAGAAATAGGTGTCATGTATTCCCTAGGATAAACAGTCACCACATAAATCACAAATGTCATGTCGTGGGGCATCCCAAAGTGTAGCCACAGATGGCTTGTGTTGGTTAACAGAAAGGAAGGTGTAACACTATTTCACCAACGCTGGCTATAGTGCTTTTTCTGGGCTACGCTACATGCTTGTGCCAAGCCATGCAGCTAACTCTTAGAGAAAGTGGGGTGTACTCAATAGTTGTCCTTTCATTTTGGAATCTCAAATAACAGAGACAATGTTTAATTCTTGAATCCAGAATGAATGTTTTAAGAGAAAGCTCTCTCCCCTGCACTCCCGCCTCCTTACTCCTTTTCTTCTATCCAGCAGGGAATAGGCTCCTGTGGATCCATTCAACTGATCCCATGGAAGTCTGTTCTGTGATTATGATTTGGCATTAGTGAATCAAGAGCATTTGAGCATTATCAACTTCTCCAAGGAGAATGTCTAGCTGCTAAGCAGCCTGCTGACTTCCATAATCTGTGCGGACGGTCCCCTCCTCTTTTTTTATTGAAAAAAGTTAGACTTCACTGCACTTCACTATATGTTTCACACAATATCCACAAAAGAACCAACCCCCTGCTTGCAAACAGAAGGAAAGGGTTTTTTAAAAAAAATTTCCTAACTATTCAGTTTAACTTGGCTGCCTCCTTTTAAACAAGCAAGTTTCCCCTGAGTTGAAAATGCTAGATTTGGGTTGCCAAAAATAAATTCAGGGCAATTTATAAGGCGAAAATAGATTTACTGTTTAGCAGCAACCCATTTAGAATTCACTACAATACCTTGGAATCAAACAGCGATTAAAATTATTTTTGTTGAGAAAACATTTAAGAAGGCTTCTTGCTATGATCTCATGCAGTGTATGTATTCAAAGGACAAAGAGCAGTTAAAGCATAGTTTTTGTTGTTAGGAAATAGAAAAGAACACTTATGGGCCCCATCAGACTAAATATTTGCTGCCTTCCTAAGTGTGCTAGTTTATAAAGGTTCAATGGGACCAGAAGATGCAATGTTTCCATCACATACATATATGTAAGTATGTAATATATAGAAATCATTTTTGTACCCCCAGAAGTCTTTGGTCAATGTAAAACACAAAGCAGTATAATAATATGACAACATCTCAATAACAAAATGAAAACCGAAACTGAATGTCTTCAAAGATAATTTAGAAAACTATATTCAAATCCTTCAAAGACGTGGTGCAATTAGCTAAGATGAAAGATACTGATATAAAAAAGATATATCCATCTCTAGTCATTTACTCTAATTTCTCTTCATAGGTGAGACAAGCAACAGGTTTTTGGTTAAGTTGCATTTTGGAAAGACTCAAAGAGAGGAAACAATCTACATCCAGAGTCACACTGGGCATTTTAGTGAACTAGACTTGGAATCAGATGGGTCAGTCAGGATAATGGATTAAAAGCAGACACTGCAGGTTTTATAAATGGTACACCCTATAGCAGTGTAATCATTGAGTTTTGTGTTAGATTTTTTCAAAGCCATTTGTAAAAATCTCAAGGGTTTTTATAAAAGAGCACCACAGGCAAAATGAGAGGTAATTACTGGGATCAAATAAGTTTCTCAGAATTGGACTTCGTTGGTGTAGTAGCTGAAATTGAATAAAGCTGCTCCTGGCTCTTCAGGAAATCCCCAACTAAACCAAGCTGCCAATGTAGATGCAACCATATTCAGCTGGTCTTCATACATGTGGGAGCACTGGAACCTGGAAGAACAGCCGCCTAGTGTGCATGTGTGCACTGGGCGGCTGCTCTTCTGGTTTCCAGCAGATGCATGTGCAACGGCCAGCTGGTCTTTGCACGCACATGTGCACCAGAAACCAGAAGATCAGGTGGCCATATGCCAGAAACCGGAAGAGCAGCCACTCTTCCTGTTTCTGGTGCATGCGATCCCATTTCGGCACTCGGTGCCAAACAGGTTCACCAACACTGCCCTATACCATTTCAGATAGATGATTGTCCAGTCTCTTTTTGAAAGCCTCCAGTGATGGAGCATCCACAAGTTCTGAAAGCAAGGTGTTCCATTGTGTTAAGTTTGCATGAAGAGGCAGACACGGAGTGCTTCAGCTCTTAAGTTTATTAGTGACTTCAGCTCAGAACGGACCTGATTTGGCTTAGCCGAGGCAGCTATATATAGCTGGCTGCCTCGGCTGACAGCCAATCAGAGTGCAGGGTTTTCCCGCATTTTTAACCAATGATTTCAAACACTTTACAAGAACAACCAATCAATTTAAACTCTGCATACATAATGTTATGTATGCAGGTTTGAATGTCATTGGCTTAGTTTGAACTGTTCTTGTAAAATGTCAGAGATGATTGGTTTGGGAGGTGCGGGAAAATCCTGCACTCTGATTGGCTGGTGGCTGCGGCTGCTGGCTATGGGTAGCAGCCACAGCCCAGCCAAGTCGGGTCCGTCATGAGCTGTAGTCACTAATAAACTCTTCACTGAAGCACTCCGCGTCTGACTCTTCATGCAAACTTAACACTGGCGACGAAGGTGGGATGCTTCCTGAAGAGAAGATGACGCGGAAAACAAGCTGAGAGAGAAGGCTGCGCTGAACACCCCCCCAGCCCCGTTCGATCCGACGGCAGAAGACTGGGACTCGTATGCGGATCGTTTCCAAATGTATTTGGAGGGAAACGATCTCGCTGACATTTCCGAGAAGCGGAAGAGGGCAGTCTTTCTTACGCACTGCGGTCCGGCAGTTTTCAAGATGGCAAAGGCATTGGCAGGAGCTGCAGACGTGAAGGTAATGGAATGGTCCGACTTAGAAAAGCTGTTAAGAGCCCATTACGCGCCACAAGTATCGTGCCTCATTAAGAGACACGAGTTTTACCGTCGGGATCAAGGGGAAAGCGAAAACATAAATGACTTCGTGGCAAGTTTAAGGGACATTGGGGGTGCATGTGAATTTAACAACTTAGAAGAGGCCATGCACGATCGATTTGTTCTAGGCCTTAAAGACAAGGTATTGCAGAGCAAGTTATTAATAAGACCAAAGATCACGCTGAAGGAAGCAATAGAAGAGGCCTCTTCAGCAGAAGCCACCAAGTCCTCAGCAGCAGCCATGAAGAAAATTAACAAGGCCTCAAGCCATCCTGATGTGGAAAAGTCCACAACAAATCATTGTGAGGAACTAGATTCTGAGTCAGATTGCAGTGAGGTGGAGGAAGGAATTTACAGACTCAGAATGGAGCGGAAAAAGAAAGACCTGGGAAGAAAGAGGCAAGATTTTTACTGCAGAGGTTGTGGGGGAAGCCACCCCCGCACTGAATGCAAGTTTCTTGATACCATCTGCCTCCGTTGTGAAAAAAGAGGTAATCTACAAAGAGTCTGCAAATCATCCAGAACTCCACCCCACAGAAGAAAGTTTCCTGACAAAGAATTCAAGCATAACATCTTCAGTGAGAAAATGGGGTGCAACACAAAAGCAAATGGGAAGAATGAAACTCATCAAACAGTCACTATTGGTCATTCTTCTTCTATCAATAACAGAAAAATGCATGTCAAGGTACTAATTGAAGGAAGGTCTTGCCAAATGGAAGTGGACTCAGGCTCATATTTATCTATGGTGTCATGGGACACTATTCACAGACTACTCCCAAACATTCAGAAGAAGCATTTCCAGAAGCAAGCACTGACTCTTAAAGACTACCAAGGGAACAAGATTCCAGTAGTTGGAACAAGAGAATTCAACGTGAAGTTCAAAGGCCACACCAAACGTTTGCCCCTGACCATCGTGGACAAAGACCGCCCAAGCTTGCTGGCACTTGAGTGGTTCAATCCACTAGGCATCGAGGTGACTGGCATCAATCACGTGAGCAACTCTGAATGGGAGGAGGCCTTGAAGTCTGAGTTTCCAGAGGTCTTCAGCGATGGATTGGGCAAGTATATGGGGACCCCTATCACTTTCAACCTAGATCCCTAGGTGCCCCCAATTCGTTTAAAGCTCAGAAGGGTCCCATTTGCCTTAAAGGAAAAAATTGATGCACAATTAGATAAACTAATAGCTCAAGGAGTTTTAGAGCCCACTGACCACTCCAGATGGGAGACACCCATAGTCACACCAGTCAAGACTGATGGGTCAGTGAGAATCTGTGGAGACTATAAGGGGACATTGAACCATGAGCTTCAGCAGAGCGCATATCCAGTTCCAGTGGTGCATCATTTATTACATTCACTTGGCAGGGGTGCAGTCTTTGCCAAATTGGATCTGGCCCAGGCATATCAACAACTAACAGTTGATGATGCCACTGCAGAGGCCCAAACCATTGTGACTCATAGAGGTGCCTTCAAATGTAAAAGGTTACAGTTTGGAGTAAGCTGGCACCAGGCATTTTCCAAAGCCTTATGGAAAGGATGCTCCAAGGACTGCCAGGGTAGTGCCTTACTTTGATGATGTGTTAATTTCTGCTGAAAATGACACTCAATTACAAGAGAGACTCAGAGAAGTCCTTACCAGATTCAAGAAAGCGGGTTAAAAGTCAAGGAAGAAAATGCACTCTTAAACCTGACAAGGTTGAGTTCTTGGCTACATGATTTGCAGAACCATTACACAGATTACTTCTGTTTGGGTCTGGGGCAGCAATCAGCATTTAACAGTATTAAAGAGGGCTGTACTCATACAGTTCCCTACTGACTTGTGATGCATTTTGGAGTGGGGGGTTTGAGCCACAGGCTTCCCAGCGGGAGGGAAGCCCTGCATTTTACCAACCAAAGCAGAGAGGAATTACAGCCAATTGGACAAGGAAGCATTGGCAATTGTTGCAGCTATCAAGAAATTCCATGAGTATTTATATGGGAGAACATTTACCATTGACACAGATCACAAACCTGTTAGGCATTGTGGCAGGAGACAAACCTACACCCACTATCCTGTCACCAAGAATGCTGAGGTGGACTGAATTTCTTGCTGCTTATTCATACAAACTTATCCACAAGCCTAAGGACATTGGACATGCTGATGCCTTGAGTCGCTGCCCACTTCCTTGTCACAAGGAGGACTTTGAACCTGAGGCACACACCTTTTTCCTAGAAACTGTTGCCAAGCTTCCAGTACACGCTGCTGAAATTGCCAGAGAGACTGCCAAAGACACTTTATTGGCTCCTGTTATAGGCTGGATTAAGAAAGGTTTTTCAAGATCTACTCACCTTGCCCAACCTTTTAAATCCAGGCAAACTGAATTATCTGTATTAAGAGGATGTATTTTGTGGGGTAACAGGGTGGTTATTCCTGCAAAACTGCAAAGAGAGGTTTTGGAAATGCATGAGGGTCATCCTGGTATTGTAAGGATGAAGGGATTGGCCAGGAGTTATGTATGGTGGCCAGGTATTGACAAAATGGTTGAAAACTGGGTTGCATCTTGTCCCAACTGTCAGGTAGTCAGGCCTGCCCCACCTCTCTCGCCCCAAACAGGAATGGGAATGTCCTAGGGGCCCATGGTCTAGGATTCACATTGATTTCGCTGGCCTACCAGAGGGCACACTTTCCTTATTATAGTAGATGCATATTCCAAATGGCTAGAGGTCATCCCTATGGCATCCACCACAACTGATGCTGTCATCAAGCAGCTTAAAAGCTTTTTGTAACCCATGGTTACCTGATGTTCTTGTCTCTGACAATGGCCTCAATTTACATCCAACCTTTTGAATCCTATCTAGCAACAGGGTATCAGACATGCCCTGACTGCCCCTGGGCACCCTTGGCTAACGGCCGGGCTGAACAATGGTATGCTTTTACCAAGGAAAAGCTTCAGCAATTGGGTCCTGGGACATCACTGAGAAAGTTGAAAACTCTTAGTGTTCAGCACATCACTCCTAACCCATCAACTAACTTATCCCCAGCAGAGTTGTTGATGGGTAGGAAACTTAGGTCTCCCTTGACCGCCTTCATCCCACTTACGCACCCAACGCACCACTTGATTCCACTAGCAAAGTTCACATCGTTCAGTGGGTGATTCTGTTTATGCTAAGAACCTTATGGGTGAACCTTCATGGATTCCTGCTGAAATAACTCAAATCACAGGCCCTCGTTCTACAGGGTACAAACAGAGGATGGAGTCCTCTGGAGCAGGCACATTGATCAGCTTAGATCCAGGTTACCTCAGGAACATTCAATTGTTCCTCTCTAGTTCCCATACCTAATGCCTTTTCTAGGGGGAGGGGAGGAACATGAGGATAATCAGCAAACAAGAATCAACCCCATGTAATGAGCCATTATGACAGGAACCATCCCAAACCTGTCACAATGCCAAAATCCATCCTTACAAGTGGAAGATTGCACATCACTACCTGACTTGGGTGCTGACATTGGGCTGGAGATGGGTTGGGAGGAGAGACCAGATTCTAACAATCAAACAGGGTCTTCTTTCACAGAAGTCCAACTAGGGAAATGTCAACAGACATTTCTTCCTCTCACTGGGTGAGAACGTTAAAACTTCTGAACCACGGGTCTCAACATAACACGAAGAGCCCCACCTATTTAAAAGAATTAGATAGGTTGGGGTTTGAGTATGGACTGAACCTAGTGGGAGGGGTGTTATGTGCAGGTTTGAATGTCATTGGTTTAGTTTGAACTGTTCTTGTAAAATGTCAGAAATGATTGGTTTAAAAGTGCGGAAAACCCTGCACTCTGATTGGCTGGCAACTGCTGCTGCTATAAGTAGCAGCCGCAGCCAGCCAATCGGGTCTGTTATGAGCTGTAGTCACTAATAAACTCTTCACTGAAGCACTCCACGTCTGACTCTTCATGCAAAGTGCAGGAAAAACCCTGCACTCTGATTGGCTGGCAACTGCAGCTGCTGGCTATAAGTAGCAGCCGCAGCCCAGCCAAATCGGGTCTGTTATGAGCTGTAGTCACTAATAAACTCTTCACTGAAGCACTCCATGTCTGACTCTTCATGCAAATCTAACATTTTTCACCAGCCTTCCATTCCCGATTTTTCTGATGACTTCCTATTTTTGCCGCAGACCTTTCTGCCAGACTCTCTGTCTGAAACATACGGTATATAAAAATGTTGACAAAAGATGAGGTGTGTAATGGGGAAGGAAATTTACAAATGGTTGATATAAACTGGACCAAATAGGCTAAATCAGTCGTTCCCAAACTTTTTTAGCCCACCGCCCCCTTGGTGCTACAAACTCATCCTCAGTACCACCCACCAAAGGGTGAGATTCAAATTTCTTAACAACTGGTTCTGTGGGCATGGCCTAATTTGTGTGTGTGGCTTGGTGGTCATGTGACTGACTGGGTGTGGCTTGCTGGCTGGGCATGGCTTGGTGGCCATGGCTTGGCTTGACCGGGTGGTATTGTTTGGTGGTCATGTGACTGGGTGGGCATGGCCAGGTGGCCATGTGACTGGCAAACCAAATTCAAGTGGTCCTCGCTTAATGGCCAGTTGTTTAGCAAGAGTTCCCAATTTATGACTGACCTCCCCAGAGCTACTTGACCTGTTTTTGGAATTTTGACAGCCATGCACACACACACACACACACACACACACACACACACACACACACCCTTCTAACCCTGCTGGAGCAGGTGGTTGGACTAGATATCTCATTCACTTCTCCTCCCTCCCTCCCTCCCTTTCTTTCTTTTTTTTTTTTTTTTTTTTTTCTTTCTTTCTTTCTTTCTCTTTCTTTCTGTCTCTTCCTTCCATCCCCACCTCTTTCTTGTCTATCCCTTTTTTCCTTTCTCTTCCTTTCTTTCTCCCTTTTTCTTCCTTTCCCTTTTCTCTTTTCTTTCTTGTATCTTCCTTCTCTCTCTCTCTCTTTCCCTCTCTCTTTCTCTCTCCCTCCCTCCCTCTATATCCCATTCACTTTCTCCTCCTCCCTCCCTCCCTCCTCCCTCCCTCTCCCTCCCCCTCCCTCCCTCCCTCCCTTTCTCTTTCTTTCTTTCTTTCTTTCTTTCTTTCTTTCCCTTCCTTCCATCCTCCCCTCTTTCTTTGTCTATCCCTTTTCTTCTCTCTCTTCCTTTCTCTCTCCCTTTTCTTTCTTTCCTTTTCTTTCTTTACTTTCTTATCTCTTCCACTCTCTCTCTTTCTCTCTTTCCCTCTTTCTCTCTCTTTCTCTCTCTCTCTCTCTCTATCCCTTCCCTTCCTCCTTCACTCTCTCCTCCTAAGCTAAGAGACCCACCTGAAACTCTCTCTCTCTCTCTCTCTCTCTCTTTCTTTCTCTCTCTCTCTCTTCCAACAAGGTAGTCACCCGGCAGTGTCACTCGTGATGAGTCTTCCAGAGTCCCAGGGACCGGGCGTGATTGTCCGTTCATGGCCGGTCCCGCATTGCCCAGAAAAGCCAGCAGGCAAGGCTTCCGGGTCCAACACAGGGGCCATAGGTGGGACTTCCACCTCTTCCTCTTTTGAGGAAAGGACTGGAAACTTCAAGCAAGGCTGCAGCCTCACCCACTGCAGGAGCTGCAGGAGAAGTGAGCTGCAGGAAAGGTGAACTAGCCCACCCTGACTGGCTCGTCTTTCCCTCTGCCACCAGCTGCGGGAGGAAGGTAAGTTTGTAGGCAATCGGGAAAGCCAAAACTGCAGTGGTTTGGGCTTTCCCGACTGCCTACAAACTTACCTTCCTCCCTCAGCTGGTGGCAGAGGGAAAGGTGAACCTGTCAGGGCAGATCCATCACTACTCAGCTTTCTGCCAGTCCACATCTCATCAGCTGCTGGGGCTCACGGGTCATGGCTGCTGAGGGGCAGTGTGGGAGGCAACCAGGAAGCATGAGGCTTACACTGCCTGCATTGCCCCTCTGCCAGCTGCCCCTCTGGGCATTTTAGCCAAGTGCGGGCCGTCACTATGCAAGTTCCATGGGTGGAAGATCCACTCTCACGAGGCTTGACTCGCATCATTCTCATAGCGGCAGCCCTCATTCAGCCAAAGAGTGCAGGCTGGTGGGCAGCAGAGGGAAGGGTCAGCAGGCAAGGGGCGATGCAGGAGGCACAGCATCATGCTTCCTGGTCGTCCCCATCCTCCACCCCTTCCTTTAGCAGGCAAGGCCCAGCAGCTGCGGAGAATCCAGGCAGGACCCAAGCGGCAATGGGTCAGCCCTGGCTCACCTTCCTCTTGGCCACCAGCAAGCCAGGCAAGTGGGGAGGGGGGGGAAAGCTGAAATGCGCCCTGCGAGGGACCCACCCCCTTGCCTCTCATTGCCCCCTAAGTCATCCCACCCCCCCAGGGGGCATTACCGCCCACTTTGGGAACCACTGGGCTAAATAATGCCAGTCTGCTTTTAAAAAACTGTTTTCTACCCAAATGTATAAAAAAATTAGATCTTAATTTCTTGGCAGTTTACTATTGGAATCAAATGTTCTTTTACAATGTCATTCAGCAGCAATGTTAAAAAATAAATAAAAAGTGTTGTAATGGTTCTCCTTTAAGTCGATAGCAGTGAAGGGAAGAAATCAATCTCAAGACCATTTCTTTGCAAGTTTTCACTAGGCTCAATCCATTCCCCAACTTCTGATGCCATGATCATGCACAAGTCTGGGCTCATATAACATTAATGAGCACTTGATACCCAATTGTATGTCTTGATCCCTGTAGCTGATTTAATTGAGGTTCTATCGCAGTTTTGGGGACATTTATGATCTGCGTGGGCTCTACCTCAAACCTAGCAAGACTGAGTGGCTGTGGATTCATGGGACCGCTGCTTTCAGGAACTTTTCCAACTTTAGTTCTAGAAAGGATTGCACGTCTCCAGATGGTACTGGTATGTAATTTAAGGATCCCCTTGGACTCATGGCTCTACCTCACTGCAGCTTTGAAAAGTAGAGCAAAGGCAACAAGTATGTCCCCTTGAGAGAGGGTAGGTAGCAATGGTCCTAATCAAGCTATGTCAATAATGTAAGAGCTACCTCCAGGGGGTTGTGCCTCCAATGCTAATAATTCTCCAACAACTATGAAGCTGCATTCCTGTTACTCTTATCCTAAGCTTGGCATTTGAATTGGCTCATGGAAATCTCTAGTGCTTGAATCTGGATCATTACAAGGCAGACCTGCCTCTGCATCTCTCTGACTAACAGGTCACTAATTCAATTACAAAACAAGTTATAGACTGTGAACTTTTGAAATCTTAGTTACTCTGTTATCAGAAAGTTTATGACATGGCAATAAAGCCTGCATTTGCCTGGCTTTCTGATTTGCCTCAGCTGGGTACAGGACAGATTTCTTCTAACCCATATAAGAAGGGGCTTTTCTCCTTTCTGCCTTTAAATCCTAAACAGAGACTCTACAGGGTGAACGTGTGCAGTTAAAGGAGAGCTTTTTCAAGCTGTCCCATCATATTGATAGTTTGTATTCTAGGAAAACAAGGCCATTGTTTTATCCCTTTTCCTCTCATCCATTATATGAAGAGAAATGAAAAGGATCTTTACATGGTTTCTAGCATTCCTGGACATGTTTATATGAGTCTTTTGCTTCAAGATTTTAACACTGATCAGATCAAAATAAGCTTCATAATTAATCTGCTATCTGGGCCAGCAATGCACTAGGCTCCTGTTCTGCTGCTATAATAAAATGCTCTGCAGAATAATTTTAATGAGATTATAAAATAATTAAAATTAATGTGTGAAAATTCCATCATGACTGCCTCTACCAATCATCATACCAATTGCTACATTATGGGACTATTATCTATCATCTGTGTGTATGTGTGCCTGTCTGTCTGTCTGTCTGCCATCTACTATATACTTTTACTAACTGAACTTTGGTGTATCAAAAGCTAACACAAGTTTGTGTGGACAGGAGGAAGTTACTGCTTCCTATTTATTTATTTATTTATTTATTTATTTATTTATTTATAGAATCTGTTGACTTGCCTAAAATCTTGCTATAAAACATCTATTACTAACCATAATTAAATATTTCTACTTATGTTCCTTCCCCCCATTAATCTTCTTTTAAAAGATCAGTGATCACAATAACCAAAATCAGATATAAAGGATGCATCAAATATTGTCTTTCATTGTGGAATCCAGTTTGCTCACCCCCTTCCACACATATTTTGCTTTTGTTCCCCCTTCTGCACCCTTCTGGATATTCTTACATTTTACTAGATTATTTAGGTGTCCTTTCCACATGAAAGTCCCATAATCAAGCTGCTACCTTGCATGCTAAGTTTATATAAGCTTTCATAGCTCTAATAAAAATACCATACATGTGGGTATTGCAAAACAACAAGATTGCTGTAAAAATGCCATGTATGTGTTTTTAAGGATGGGGTGTGACATAAGATCTTATCATATGTGAGGACTCACTTGTATGCAGGGAATATTTCAATGCACATGAAGGAATCAAAGAAAATGCTTGTGTGATCCAACAGTTCCATAATCTACTTCTCTGGTTATACATCCTGATTCCATAAACATTGGAATTGCAATTGTTTGTGGTTGCAAATCTCATTTAGCATTATTTATCTGTCTGCTTCAATGGATATAGTTGTTGAATTTTAAATCTTTTAAATCTTTTGGTAGGTGTACCTTGTCAGTCTCCATAAGCATTTTGGATAAAAAAATGGAAATCTAATTGATCATTCCAATTTGTCACTATGCACTTATTAACAGAACTCTATTTAGTGTGACTTGCATACTGAAAAAAGTCCTAAATGGTGCCATCACAACAGGACATAGAAAGTCATTGAAGAAGAAACTGTGCTCTACTGGTTGTAAAAGAATGTGCATTTTCAGTTCTACTACAGACATTCCTGGTTTAGCAACTATCTTGGTTAACAACCATTTGCAAATATGACTATAATAAAAAAAAGACATTTTTCAACCAGTCCATGCATTTACAGCCAAATGTTGTGTACCTGACAACAACACTCAGCGAACTGAGAGCAACCCAGGCATAGCTGTATGAGAGGTCTTTAACTGAATAGCCAGCAACCAGTGATCTTCACAGCATCTCTCTTGTCACTTTCTCACTCACATGTTCACCTAGCGAGTGACGATTTTGTTTAATGACTCTAGCTGTTGGAAGAGAACTTTGGTTGCTAAACAAGGAGTAGGCAACCTTGGATTTAACTTTTCTAGAAATACCAAATCAGGGCTGTCAAACTCAATGCCTGTGGGCTGGATGCATCACATGCTGGCCATGCCCATGCCCAGTTTAGCAGAGGGGAAAAAAGTCCTGATACATCACGTGATGATGTGTCATGACTCAGGTTTGACACCTCTGCTCTACATAGAGAAGGCTGCTCTAATTACACAGTACAACGTGGCACACTCAGGCTACAGTTTTGAGCCTGGATCATCTCTTGTTTATTATGTCTCTAGGAATGAAAAAAATGAAACAAAACAAGGGAATTCATCAACTGGAGAGCTACTTGGCATCATTAGCTTCAATGGACCAAGCCAAACTTCTCTACAAGCAGGTACTCCAACAGCCATGCCATGAGCAGTTCATCTAAATATGCCAGAAGTCAAGCAATGCCTTGTTGGATAAAGAGAATAGTGCAAATATCCTGAGTTATGGAGTAAATGTATGAGATGGCTTTCTCAGATGCTTCTCTGGGTGCCTCTCTGGATGCCAGCTTGGAGGAGGATGAGCTAGTCCTAGACATGTCAGGTGAAAGAGGTGGCAACATACTCGGAGGCAGCCAGTGGGCTCAAGCCAGGATCAGCAAGATCAAGAGCTGTGGAGTGGTTGCAGGGGCAGCGACTGAATGAGCAGCCCACTGAGTGTGCAACAGTCAAGACACAGCTGCAGCAGAACAGCATGGATGAGGAGGAACTGCCTCCTCTTCTGGATCCAAGAGTACACAAAGTGGCAAAAAGACAAGAGCAATGGCGTTCAGCCGGGCTATTTGTGAGGACTGCATCGGGCAATGACTATTTGGTGCAGCAAGAGTAGGGGAATGACACTGGCAACAATGTGTCCATTTTGGTGCCTAGTATTTGCCAGTTTCTTTATTGATGTTCCTGACCCAGACCCCGGATTTGAATCTTGGACCTACTTCTCGAACTTTGCTTTGGACCTTGACAGTGGGTTTCGGTGTATGTGTGCCTTGCTTGCCTGTACTTTGTCCTTGCCATGTGGACTGTTCCAGCTTCGTGGATTGGTGCGGGAATCATTTTGAATTGGGAAACTCATTGGGAGCTGCCTTGTCACTGGACTGGGATTCTTTGAGGAAGATTTTTAGAGGGTTTCAAAGGCCTCAATAAACTCCTTGAATCCTCTGTGGTGTGTGCATTGTGTGAGCAAATTTTTTTTTGCTTCAATGAGCTGAACATCAGGCATTATTTTTATGGCACTCTTCATTAACATCAGGAATGGGTCCACATTATCTGAGGAACCATGTCACTGCAATGGGATTGGCCAACCTTGCCTGCACCAGCAAAAGGGGAATGCTATGGACCCTGTCAGTCAAGGAATTGTGGCTGGTGGGATCCAAGAGAAGAAACTTTTCTGCCATGGCTCCCACCCTCTGGAACATCGTGCCTCCCAAGGTGAGTTCCACACCCACCCTTTTGGCATGAAAGGATCTGTCAAATGGCCTGGGGCCCCACTGGGAGCCTGTTTTTCTGAAGATGATTAATGGATTAGGATAAGACTGTGGCTCCTCCCTGTGTTCATCTTCCTTCCTTTGTCAATTTTAAATAGATTTTTGTATAACTATTGTTTTAATGTTTCATATTGTTATTTCTATTGGTCATAAGCTGCCTAGAGTTGCTTCTAAGAGAGAGGGGGTAGCATATAAGTGTAACACATAATAAACAAATAAATAAATATTGCCTTCTCACTGGGAGCATTGAAAACCCAACTCAATCATTCTAGTTATCTTTATGGTGTGTAACACCCACTTCTAGAGGAGGCAACAAGGGAGTCTCTTTTTGTACCATAAGGTCTCAAACAAAAAGGTGTACAGTATGTGGGGGGAAAGCTACACCATTTATTTATTTATTTGTTCAAGTTGGGAGAGGTTGAATAAAATGCCATGGATGCATCAATCTGTTAAAGGTTAAATTTATTTTCCTTTTGCTAAAAGGCAAAAAAAGTTATGCCCACTTTCAAATGTTCGTCAATAAATTCAGAGTTGGAATCTGGGACCATTCCAGGGTACTAAAGGTACAGTATGTTGTATGTAAAGGAAGAGCTATATAAATGATAATAAATATGAATGGGATATGCAGTTATACATATATATTTGATTTTTTTCTACAGTAGCTGGATATTTATCCAATCTTCAGATTTTGGTTTCTTAAATAAAATGAACATTTAGGTTCACTAGATAAAGAATTAACATTTATTTTGGCCTCATGGTTTGTTTGCATGACTTGCCCATTCACCCCTAAGGAACAGCCCATGAGTGATTCAAAATGTTATTTTTTAAAAAAATGAAACCAGATGAAAACTGATAACTAGTACAAGTTTCTCACTTCATACTCCCACCAAATGTCACCAAATGTCAGCAAAGATGAAAATAAAGGAAACATTAAAATCTTTTACTGTTCCAAAAACCTACTTAGACTAAGTCACACGCTAACCATTCTGGTGAGTCCTTCTTGTGAGCATTATGTCATGTGTGAAATAAGCAAAATGTGCAATATCCTTTGGAATAATGACCCAATTAAAATCCTAGAACTGTAACACAGTAAAAATAGGAGTCCAAGTCCCATTTTGCTTCTATCCATGAAAAAAGATCAAATGGAACAGTTTTCCATAAACCTACTAATTTAGAGGCCAGAGAGATTAAATGTTACTGTGGTTCTTCACAACAATATTTAGGATCATATCTTGGGACCATTATGCCTCCCCAGCACAACCCCACAACAAGGTTGTTTTGAATGTAAAAAGTTAGCGGCAGCAGCTTCAGCTCCTTGGAAGAAAACTATGATATAAATGTGGCATGTAGCTAAGTAAATAAATCAGTAAATGTGTCTGTTGTCAAGGTAAATGCCAGGTTCATTTAGGTATGCTAGATTCCATGGGGAGGGGATATGGTAAATATTGTACCAATAAAAGAGAATATTTGTAGCTCAGGGTTTCAATGAGAGGTCTTTGGTGGTCTCCGATGATTTTCTTGGAGACATTTCATTACCCTAACTAGGTAACATCATCAGTGCTAGTAAGGAGTGCTGTTTACTGTCAGTTTATTTACAGATTTACAGATTAGCAGAGTTGGAAGGGATCTTGTAGGTAATCTAGTCCAACCCCCTCCCCCCAAGCAGAAAGTGCTGAAGGGCAGTAAAAAGAAAGACCATAAAAAAGAATAATTATCCTTGTCCTTTGCTTCTGAACATCCTGGGTGCAACTGGATGGCCACCTTGTGACACAACATTAGACCACATGGGAACCTAGTCTGACCAGAATGACCCATCCTATTTTCTTGTCTTTTTAAAATAGGGAAAGGATATTACTAGATTGAATTTTTTTACTTGTGGATAAGTCTTATTGAATCTGATGCAAGTTAAAGTTCTGAATTTATCTCTCAAAGGATTATAATATAAGCAATCACAGCACTTTCTATCAAGTTATTCAGGAATTAAAGATTTATTAAAAGTTTGTTCAGTTTACATGGCAGCCTGTTTTCCAAATGATTCTGTTTTTTGGAGCAGATGAGACAGTTTGCCACCCACATTTTCCCATTGTTAATTTTTCTTTTCAGCCTTTTTTGAAGTGATATTAAGCCTGTACCATTCCCATACTATTATTTTGGCAAAACAATTGTTGGATGATTCTAAAATATGCCATAAGTCACTAGTGGGGAAATGGCCAAAGATAAGCAATCCTCTCAGGGATTAATAAGTGAATGCAGGAGGAAAATCCAAGATGAGACAAGACTCAAAAGAAAATCTTCCCTGTTGATAGAAAGCAGCAGATCTATTAATTCCAGATCATTCTGCCTTCTTAAAAACTATCCAATCTTGCTTGGACCGTGCATTTATGAATATCTTCAGATCTGAAAAAGCCTAAAATGTTTGAAGAGAACTATTAGCATGCATGTTTTAGCTTAATGTCTTTTTCATGTTTAGCTCTTAAGAGGGAAAGAAACATCATATTTTGATATAAACATCTGTTTTATGTTTCCCTAAATGCTCACTTAGCATGATGAGCATTAACTCTAGAGGATTCCGACTGTACAAGACTTTTTAGCCCAATCCCAGATCTGGATTTGGGACTGCTCAAATACATTGTTATTACACCAACTGAACAGATGACTTATGCACATTGAAACTCATATCTACATATTTGTAACAGGGAAGGAGGGGAGTAGAATGATGATGAAAAGGCTGGAGAATCCTCAGACATTTGATTACATGACCTCCCTGAATATGCTCAAAAGGCCAATTTCCTGCACTCTCAAACATTTAAAAAGGAAGAAGATGGGAACTAAATCAGATATGTCCGATCTACCACCCCCAGCCTCTTCTTCTCATAAAAATCAGTTCTGCAGAGTTAGCATCTTTTTCTTTGTGTTATTGCTCTGCAGGTTCTGTCTGCCATATTAAATGTTTTAAGCTAACCAAGCAACTTATTTTTATATACTGGAACTCATTAATATAGGGAGTCACTCCATGCCCAATCATTCTTGCTCAGTTAATGAATAAATCATCTTCATCTTTGGGCCAGAGATATTTTTGCACATATTATACATTCATATTGTTGATTAGGATACAAGAGGATGGAAGTTGAGAATACCTGTTTTTTAAGGCATACACCCAAGAGGAGAATCAAGAATTGAGAATTGAAGTCCACAGGTTGTAAAGGGGCCTAGTTGTCCACCTCTGCCCAAGAGGTTCAACTTATTCTTTTTTCTGCTAAGAATTTGCTCTCTGGTATCATAGCAATTATGATGCTTAAACCAATGCAACCTTTAGATGTATTGAATCATCAATTACCAATTTCACTGTCATATTACCAATATCAAGTGATGAAAATCATGAGAACTGTAGCCCTAGTACAGCTGGAAGATGCCAAGTTGGCTTCCAACAGCTTCCCAAGCTATATAGAAGGATGGTGAAAAAAAGCTTCTTGGTTCTTGGCATTCTTCAGATGCCAAAATAAAGAGCATCTCAGTATCTGAAAGCTAAGAAAGCTGCAAAACAGGGGTCAGTCTTGGTTTAGGCTAAAAAGTAGAATAAAGAACGCAAAGCAATTCCATTAACAACAAATAAAATGAGATTTGGTTAATATGGTTGTTTTGTTCATGTTTTTTTTCCCTTTTTCCTCTTTCCCCAAATTGCAAGTTACAATTTCGTGACAAACTGAGGAAGAGGGAGCAAATCTGTGCAGGCCTCCATTCTGTGTGGGCCTCTGGACAATATTTATTTATTTATTCATTCATTTATTTATTTATTTGATTTGTCAATAGCTTACAAAATAACAGGTATAAGTATAAACATGAGTAAGAATACAGAAAATAGGTACGATTAAATGGGGACAATAGGACAGGGATGGGACGCATGATGGTGCACTTATGCACGCCCTTTACAGACCTCGTAGGAATGGGGTGAGGTCAATAGTGGATAGCTTGAGGTTAAAGGAGTGGGGGTTTGAGAATGTAACTACAGAGTCAGGTAGTGCATTCCAGGATTTGACCACTCTGTTGCTGAAGTCGTACTTTCTGCAATCAAGTTTGGAGCAGTTAACATTGAGTTTGTATCTGTTGTGTGCTCTTGTAGTGTTGCGGTTGAAGCTGAAGTAGTCATTGACTGGTAGGACATTGTAGCAGATAATTTTGTGTACTATGCTTAAGTCCATTTGTAGGTGGCGTAGTTCAAGATTGTCCAAGCCCAAAATTTCAAGTCTGGTGATATAGGGTATTCTGTTGCGAGCAGAGGAGTGTAGTACTCCTGTTGTGAAATACTTCTGGACTCGCTCAATTGTATTAATGTCTGATATACAGTGCAGATTCCAGGCAGATGAGCTGTATTCAAGTATTGGTCTAGCAAAGGTTTTGTATGCCCTAGTTAGCAATTCAATATTTCCAGAGGAGAAGCTTCGTAAGATTAGATTTACAACCCTTAATGCCTTTTTGGCAATGCTGTTACAGTGAGTCCTGGCACTTAGGTCATTAGATATGAGTACTCCTAGGTCCTTGACAGAGTGAGGGTCATCAATGAGGTCATATCCACCTAGTTTGTATTTGGTGTACTGATTTTTTTTACCAATGTGTAGGACAGAACATTTGTTGGTCAAGATTTGAAGTTGCCAGATGTTTGACCATTCAGACACATAATCAAGGTCACTTTGAAGAGCAGTAGCATTGTCAGTGGTGTTGAATAGTTTTACATCATCTGCGAAGAGGACACAGTTGCTTATAAGGTGATTGCAAAGGTCATTTATATAGAGTATAAAGAGTGTGGATCCTAGAACACTGCCTTGGGGCAGTGTTAACTGGCGCTGTTAACTGGAGCAGGGTTTGATATAGTGCTTCTTATTTTTACTATTTGTTGCCTGTTTGACAGGAATGCAGTAATCCACTTATGAAGGGATCCGGAAATGCTGCAAGAGTTTAGTTTTAACAGTAGTTTGTCATGTACCACTGAATCAAAGGCTTTGCAGAAGTCTATGTAAATTGTGTCTATTGCTTTACCCTGGTCGAGTAGAGTAGTCCATATGTTTTTGCAGTGTAGGAGTTGTAGGTTGCAGGACAATTTTTTCCTGAAACCAAATTGTTTTTTGGAGAGTAGGTTGTTTGACTCTAACTGGAGGGTGATGAATTGGTTAATGATTGATTCCATGACTTTGCACGTGACACAACACAGTGAGATTGGTCTGTAGTTTTCAACCAGGCTGGGGTCACCTTTTTTGAAGATAGGGATGACCATAGCTAAGGACCATAAGTTCAGTAAGGAGCTGGTTCTGAATGATATATCATATGTAATGCTTAGGGATTCTGCTATGGCAGAGGAAAGCTTTTTTAAGAAGTATGCACATAATCCATTGGGGCCAATAGATAGGGATGGTTTTAGATTACATAATGCCTTTTCTATGTTATCTTCTGCAAAGTCAATATGTAGTAGATCATTGCAGTTAGTTGTGGTATGACTAGGAAATGTGGGGCATGAGCCATTGCTGTTAACAAAGACTGAGCTGAAGAATGTATTGAAGAGGTTGGCCTTAACAGCTTCGTGGCTGCAGTCTTTCCCATTTGGTCCCTTTAGAGGTGGGATGGTTCTTGAGTCTTTAAGTTTGGTGTTTACAAAATTGTAGAAGGCGCAGGTAGATTTTGTATGTAGGAGGTTTTCCTCCTGCTTGCAGTAATAATTTGTACATTCTGCCTTTATCTGTCGGCATAAGGTGTTGTATTGGTTTTTAAAGTTTGCTACATAGCTAGTTTTGTTTTTATGCCATAGTGATTTTTTTTTATTGGAGTTTTCTTATTGTTATGGGTAATTTGTTTTTTTTTAGGGGTTACTAATGGTACATATAGTTTAATGACTCTTTCAAGTTCAAGTAAGAATGCATTATAATGGTCTTCTGTAATATTACAGTTAGAGAACAGAATGTGCCAATCAAGAGATGATAGGTCGGCATCTATGAGATCATAGATGGCTTTTTTGAAATTGTATTTTGGAGATCCATCATTATGATCTTCCTTGTGAGGGCGTAAATTGAGACAAAAGTCAGTCATACTGTGGTCACTATTTGAAAAGGGTTCTTTTATTTGTAGGCCATAAATTGAGTTTGAGCTGTTGCAGAAGATGAGGTCGAGGCAGTTGTTGCGTCTAGTGTTGTTAGTTACTAATTGATCCAGTCCCAGTGTAGTAGCGGCATTGTACAGGGTTGCATGTATGGGTTTGGATGTGCATTCATTTAGGGTCCAATCTATAAGAGGTAGATTGAGGTCACCAAGGAAAATAAGAGGGTGTGGATAAGAGGCAGCCCACGTCAGCAGTGAAGTTAGTTTGTTTGCATGAACTATGTCATAATCAGGGGCTCTGTAGCATAGTAAGAAGCGGATAGTGGTATTTAAGGACAGTTCACAAATGATGGTCTCTGGAAGAGCAAGCTCTTGTATAATTTGAATCTTTCTTAGATTTAGGGATTTTTTATAGAAGATAGCAACTCCACCTCCTCTACAGATTTTGCGATCTGACCAATAAACGTGATATTCTCTGACTGTGAATGTAAATGTATTGTCTTATCCAGATCACGTATCCATCTCGCTCAATATTGCCTAGTACAATTGTCAGAAACTCTACCAGGTCTCTAAAAGAAGTCAATTATATTACCTGATATCTGATTGTTTTAATCAAGCAATTCTGGCAGAGGGAAAATTCAGAGGTTCTTCCTTTCCATCCTCATTTTTTTTTCTGATAGCCTTGTCCCACTTGCTTCTTTACCGTAGTTTAGATTTCAAATTAATATTTGAACTGCATATAATTTTTTCGTAAACTGCTATCCATGGAATATGGCATCTACTGATTAGATGAACCACAGTCTTCTGCGGAGGCAATATTTCCTTTCCTGATGGCCCTGATTTTCTCCTCCATACTTATTTCTGTCCTTGCTGTTGTCTTCATACATATTCTAGGTTCTTTATGCCATTGTGCCATTAAATCTTATTACAGCACAAGCCCCAAAATAATTGGTCCTCACAGAGGCTAGCTTTACACTTAATTGACTTTTACATGTAGGCCCCATCAGAACAGCTGCCAGCTTTACTACCAAACCTGCCAGCAAGTAATTTCGTTTTTGTAGTAAAGTTTAGCATTCTACAACTCATGATCTTCCCATTAAGCCAAAATTAACTCTAGAGGGGAACAGCCAGAAATGGCAGTGAGCCACCTCTCTGTCCCCTTCCTTATTCTTTTGTTCCTGCACTGGCTTTTCAAAATGTTTTTTAAAAGGGGGACATGAAAAAGGCTCCCTTCCAACTGGCCAGGAAACCATGGGAGAATGGTAGCAAAGCATAGAGCACTTTGCTTCAGACAGGTGGGGACATTCCAGGAGGCTAGGCAGGGTAGGAGTTCCTGCTGACAGCCTCAGAGCCACAGAGGAAAGGCTGCAAATCTCTTTGCTGCCTGTTCTCTGGAAATTAATTGAGTCAGCATACAAAGTTTGACATAAAAACCATGGTATCATAGGGATCAGTACTGCTCTGGCATGCAGACAAGGAATAATAACATTTAATGGTGTGAAATAAAAATTCTCAGTCTCCTTCTTTTTAATACAACATGCTGTGTTGAGCATTTGGAAATGAAAGAAACTACATTCCAAATGTGCAGATTAACACTCCTCGTATCAGCAGTGTTTTATTTTGGAGTTTTCTTTCTTTCTTTCTTTCTTTCTTTCTTTCTTTCTTTCTTTCTTTCTTTCTTTCTTTCCTTTCTTTCCTTTCTTTCTTTCTTTCTTTCTTTCTTTCTTTCTTTCTTTCTTTCTGTCTGTCTTTCTCTCTCTCTCTCTTTCTTTCCTTCCCTCCTTTCCTCCTTCCTTCCTTCTTTCATTCTTTCTTAAAAACAGGTGACATTAATTGTGTTCAAGAATTTTAAGAGAAAATTCTTGTTTTGACAAGCAGAACTGAGCTACCATTCAGTCTTTGGCAGAATGTAGTGTGATTGTGGTTTGTTATCATTGTTGCTGTTGTGGCATTACAGTTATCACAGCCGACATATTTCTACTTGATTTCACCCCTCGTGATCAATTGAATTTGTGTGCCTTATGGGGTAGGGAAGATTCTGAAATGATTTTCAATAAGTTGTCCAGTGGCTGCCTGCCAGCCTGCAAAACTCCATGAATGTAAAGCAAACCTCAGTGGTCTACATAACAGACAAGGCAGAATCCAAAAAGCATTTTATAATATTTATTTATACAGTCTGAATGAGAAAAACATTCCATAATGTGGTGATGGGGCCCTAATTCTCCATCTCCATCAAGCAGATACATATTCAGGACTCCTTTCCTTTCCCTCCCCCCGTCCCTGTGTGGTCCTATAGTGCCAGAATAGTCAAAGGGAAAAGAACAGAGTCTTTGGTTTATGCGCCATGTAAATTATAGGAAATGTCTCTGTTTAATTTGCATTATGTAATGGCTTTTGGGAAAGTGATATTAGCTTTATGTCATAATGTAACATTTTAATTTAATTATTAGCAGGCCTAAATTAAATTGTAATAAAAAAAGGACTAAGAGTTACCCACAATTCTTGGTTTGGTCCCTTCCGTTGGCCAGAGGAGCACATTGAGCCAAAAATGAATTTAGGCTGTGGCTTGAGGGAAGTTCAAATATCTGTATGATGTTGAAGAACAGTGAGGACAAAGGTTGTTGAGTTTGGCTTGCAGTTTTTCCAGTTGAAAAGAACTGGCAGGGGTGAGAAAAGGGGGGAAGGGGTGGAAAGTCTAGTTAGACAGACTACTTCCAAAAGAAGGTAGAACGACAGCCTTCTAAACTTTTGAGTGAATGTCTGTGAAGAGGCAAAATTGTTGAACAAGAGAAGGCTTATACAGAGAGCAAGACAGACCAAGAAGCCATTTTAGGGCACACAATAGAGGTATAACAAGGAAGTTCTCTTCCTGTACCATAAGGATTTTTTTTTTGTTAAGGCACAGCTTATATTTAGAATGATATGGAAAGAGATGACCCTTCATGTCTTTGGAGTTTATCCTTGCTTCATATATTTCTGGCTAAACTTTCATCATTCTCGAACTACAAAACAGGCATTTAAATCTTCAGAAAAGCTGCTTCTCCTTTGCTATTGCAACAAAAATATTTCACTGGATGCACAAACGTCCTTCTGAAGAAAACAAAGCTTGTTTAATCAAGAAGACAGACTGGGCACAAGTCTAATACACCTTCCATTCTGAATCTGTGGATTTTCATCAACTGGAGGCTTATGTAAAAGAAACTGCGAACACTTGATCCTGAGCTTTTCAACTGTATCTAGAAGTTATATGGCTGCCCATCTCCACATTGTGACTCCGGGTGGCTGACAACCATGTCATATTGTTATCTCCTGAGGTAATTCTATCTTGCCTTTCTCTAAGAAGCTCAAGGCTGCATAAAAAGTTCTCTCCCCCATCCCTCATTTTACCTCTGCAAAACAGGTTTGATTACATTCTAGTGGATACCATAATAATCACTTGCTTGACCCTCCTTCTTATGAATGTCCCTGGACGTAAACCTTTCCAGTAAACAATATACTGTATGATGTTCTGAATCTAAAGTTGTACAAGTCCTGCTTTGGCATTATGATACCCAGACTCAGAAAATCCGATTTCTGTGATTTTTTTCAGAAATATTATAAAGATTTTTTTATAATCTTTTTCTTTATAATGATAAAGAAACAGAGAGTGAGGCATCAGAACCTTAACATTAAAAAATATTTTTTTTAAAAAATCCTGTTCTATATTATTGTCATTGAGTAATATTTTCACAGAGTTAACAGTGAGTATGAAACAAAGGACATTGAATACTACTGAGTGCAAATTTACTACTTATTTGTAATGCTGGCAGGTATTCAACATTTTTATACTAGCATAAATGACTAGACAGAGACTTCAATAAAACAGACATGACTTGTGTTTTATTTTGTGCTTATGGAGCAAATGCACTTTAGAAGCAAACTACTCATTACACCAATTTTATTAGACCCCATAGGCATAACATTTATTATGTTACTCATTTTCTTTCAGAAAGGGGAAATGCTGGTCCTAGTTTCTCTATATATTTGGGGTTTCATTAGTATTATACTTCATTAGAGTTTATCTGGGGTGGGGGGACTTTCATTCTAAGTATATTTCTTTTAAACAGAGTAATGAAAATGAGTGGCTTGCAATAAAATTCTCACTGATGATTTCCCATAAGTTAGGTTCAGATGAACAAAAAAAATTATTTATAATATGCACCCATCCACAAGCAGCCCAGCTACAGTAAAATTAACAAATAAAGATTAAATACCAGTTCAAATTGCTCATGAAAGCAGTACATTTACCATTATAGCCATTGGACCCTAAATGTGCATAAGTTCTCCCTTTAATTAAGCAATGTACAGTAAACCATCCTACTGTCATCCTGGGGCAATCCTTAGCCTTGGCAGCCAAAGGTCCTTAGGAAAGCATGAAGGAAATTCTGCCTTCCCAGATTGGTTGAAGAGATAGTCTCACTGTCAATATAACTCTTGTGCTAGATACTATAAAATATTTGATATAACAAATATCATTTAGACTTTACAGTGAATATCGGTGTAATTAAGTTGTAAGAGAAGGAGAATGCACAAATGCTGTTGGCTTGTGGTTTTTACACTTCTCCCTAATACAAAAGTCCAACAGAGCTGGTGGTACAGAGATTATTTATTGTATTTATTTATTTATTTATTTATTTATTTATTTATTTATTTTGTCAATCGCTTACAAGGATAAACATAGTTGTGAATACATGAAATGAATACACATAAGAAAAATAAAAGAAACACTAGGACAGGGATGGTAGGCACGTTGGTGCACTTATGTACCAACTTATACCAAGTTGCCGGTAGGCAGTATTCTAAGATCATACTTGGAATACTGCATCCAGTTCTAGTCAACACAATATAAAAAAAAGATGTTGAGACTCTGGAAAGTGTGCAGAGAAGAGCAACAAGAATAATTGGGGCTGGAGGCTAAAACATATGAAGAATGGTTACAGGAATTGGGTATGTCTAGTCTTATGAAAAGAAAGACTAGGGGAGACATGATAGCAGTGTTCCAATATTTGAGGGGCTCCTCCAAAGGCAAAAGAGTCAAACTAAAGGCAAGATGAGAAACAATGGATGGAATCTAGAACTAAGGAGAAATGTCCTAATAGTGAGAGCAATCAACCAATGTGTTATGTATGCAGAGTTTGAATTGATTGGTTGTTCTTGTAAAGTGTTTGAAATCATTGGTTAAAAAGTGCGGGAAAACCCTGCACTCTGATTGGCTGTCAGCCAAGGCAGCCGGCTATATATAGCTGCCTCGGCTAAGCCAAATCGGGTCCGTTCTGAGCTGAAGTCACTAATAAACTTCACTCCGTGTCTGCCTCTTCATGCAAACTTAACACTGGCGACAAAGGTGGGATTCTTCTGAAGAGAAGATGACGCGGAACAGAAGAAGAGCGAGATGGCTGCGCCATTCGATCCGATGGCAGAAGACTGGGAATCGTATCAACTGTTAGTTGTTGATATGCCTGGGCCAGATCCAATTTGGCAAAGACTGTACCCCTGCCAAGTGAATGTAATAAATGATGCACCACTGGAACTGGATATGCGCTCTGTTGAAGCGCATGGTTCAATGTCCCCTTATAGTCTCCACAGATTCTTACTGACCCATCAGTCTTGACTGGTGTGACTATGGGTGTCTCCCATCTGGAGTGGTCAGTGGGCTCTAAAACTCCTTGAGCTATTAGTTTATCTAATTGTGCATCATTTTTTCCTTTAAGGCAAATGGGACCCTTCTGGGCTTTAAACGAATTGGGGGCACCTTGGGATCTAGATTGAAAGTGATGGGGTCCCCATATACTTGCCCAATCCGTCACTGAAGACCTCTGGAAACTCAGACTTCAAGGCCTCCTCCCATTCAGTGTTGCTCACGTGATTGATGCCAGTCACCTCGATGCCTAGTGGCTTGAACCACTCAAGTCCCAGCAAGCTTGGGCGATCCTTGTCCACGATGGTCAGGGGCAAACATTTGGTGTGGCCTTTGAACTTCACATTGAATTCTTTTGTTCCAACTACTGGAATCTTGTTCCCTTGGTAGTCTTTAAGAGTCAGTGCTTGCTTCTGGAAATGCTTCTTCTGAATGTTTGGGAGTAGTCTGTGAATAGTGTCCCATGACACCATAGATAAATAGGAGCCTGAGTCCACTTCCATTTGGCAAGGCCTTCCTTCAATTAGTACCTTCACATGTACTTTTCTGCTTCTTAAGGGTGAAGAATGACCAATGGTGACTGTTTGATGAGTTTCATTCTTCCCATTTGCTTCTGTGTTGCACCCCATTTTCTCACTGAAGTTGTTAGGCTTGAATTCTTTGTCAGGAAACTTTCTTCTGTGGGGTGGAGTTCTGGATGATTTGCAGACTCTTGCTAGATGACTCTTTTTTCACAACGGAGGCAGATGGTATCAAGAAACTTGCATTCAGTGTGCGGGTGGCTTCCCCCACAACCTCTGCAGTAAAAATCTTGCCTCTTTCTTCCCAGGTCTTTCTTTTTCCGCTCCATTCTGAGTCTGTAAATTCCTTCCTCCACCTCACTACAGTCTGACTCAGAATCTATTTGCTCTCAATGAGTTGTTGTGGACTTTTCCACATCAGGATGTCTTGAGGCCTTGTTAATTTTCTTCATGGCTGCTGCTGAGGACTTGGTGGCTTCTGCTGAAGAGGCCTCTTCTATTGCTTCCTTCAGTGTGATCTTAGGTCTCATTAATAACTTGCTCTGTAATACCTTGTCTTTAAGGCCTAGAACAAATCGATCGTGCATGGCCTCTTCTAAGTTGTTAAATTCACATGCACCCCTAATGTCCCTTAAACTTGCCATGAAGTCATTTACGTTTTCGCTTTCCCCTTGATCGACGGTAAAACTCGTGTCTCTTAATGAGGCACGATACTTGTGGCGCGTAATGGGCTCTTAACAGCTTTTCTAAGTCGGGCCATTCCATTACCTTCACGTCTGCAGCTCCCGCCAATGCCTTCACCATCTTGAAAACTGCCAGACCGCAGTGCGTAAGAAAGACCGCCCTCTTCCGCTTCTCGGAAATGTCGGCGAGATCGTTTCCCTCCAAATACATTTGGAAACGATCCGCATACGAGTCCCAGTCTTCTGCCATCGGATTGAATGGGGCTGGGGGGGTGTTCAGCACAGCCATCTCTCTCAGCTTGTTTTCCACATCATCTTCTCTTCAGGAAGCATCCCACCTTTGTCGCCAGTGTTAAGTTTGCATGAAGAGTGAGACGCAGAGTGCTTCAGTGAAGAGTTTATTAGTGACTACAGCTCATAATTGACCCGACTTGGCTGGGCTGCGGCTGCTACCCATAGCCAGCAGCCACAACCGCCAGCCAATCAGAGTGCAGGATTTTCCCGCACCTCCCAAACTAATCATATTTGACATTTTACAAGAACAGTTCAAACTAAACCAATGACATTCAAACCTGCATACATAACAAAAAATATATTGGAAATATTTTGGCAGCACCCAACATTTTTGAAACATTTGGGAGAAGCTCACAAACAGTTCAGGAATTCTCATTCCCCCTCACTGGAAGGTTAAAGTTCAAGCAAAGACAAGATTTGAAACTCTTATGGATATGTTTATTTGTTTACTTGTTTTAATTCTCCTTCCCTAAATCTGTCATATGTATGAAGTTTTTCTTCTTCAATCTGTACTCAGCTTCTTAAATTCTTTGTTTTTCCATCTTTGGCTCTTTGATATATTGTCCAAACAGGAGTTTTAGTTGTTGTGCTGTTGTCTGAAAACTACTATACAGGAGGATTTGATTTTTAAAAAATACCTCCCATAATTAATTTATCAGGTTTCAAGAGCAACAAAATACATCTCATTTGAACATTCCTGACTTGGGGGCACTTGGTTTAAAATAAAAGCCAAAAAGGGTGATTAACCAAAGGAGTAAGTGGAACCTCAAAGTGGTACTAGGAGGCAAAATGTTATCGAGATAAAGTACTAATCAGCCCATACACAGGAAATTATTCTTTGTCATGCAATCCTGTGAGAGGCCAGACTTAAAAAAGGAGATTATTTTTGACTCAAAATGGAAACATAAGGAAACACAGCAGTCTTCCAGTCAGGATATTCTACTTTTGAATGTGATAAGCAAATATTTAAACATACCGTCTGTAATTCATGAAATATTTAAACGCACAGAAAACTAAGTCTTAACTCTGGTTCACACAGGTGTACAACGATCTACTCTTGTACCGAAATCTTTCAGCTTCTTTACAATTTTATTCCACTGCAAAAAAAGCTTTCTGTTTTCTACCTTCTCCTCAGGATGTTTGATAATAGCTTTTAACTGTGTTTACCTGTTTTGATTTGTTCTTTTTTTGTCTCAAGGGAGTGGAAGGTATGGCTGCTTTTTCCCCCCTATTACAACACATTTCCTTATCCTACAGCCTTCTTGGCTGACACTGTTTCCCATTTTTAATTTTTAAAAGGCCACATCTTTCCCTGGGATTTAATTGAAGCCCTGCAAGCTAGGGAGGCTGCAGACAACTGGAGAGATGCCACACAAGAAGATTCAGGATTGTATCTGTGCAAAGCCTTGAAGGGCTGCTTTGTTTCAAATGATGCTTTGAGCAAAGTGGTCCTACCAGAAGCTTTCACAAAGCAACACAACTTCCCCTATCATTTGCTTCCCTTTGGGTTGCGCTTCATTGCAATTTTAGCTCATGTGCAGATGCCCAGATTGGCTGCTAGGGAAAGCCTCCAGAAATAAGGCTGACTGATTTAATGGGGTAAATGGGATCACTGCTGAGACTGGAGTGAGAAAATACAGGTATCCCTCAATGTACGACCATAATCGAGCCCAGAATTACAGTTCAAGGTTATGCTGGTCTTTAAGTGGTTCACCAGATGACTGCACCCAATCTTATGACCTTTTTTGTGGGCGGTTGTTAAGCAACCCCATTGCATGCAATGGATTTTTTTTTTCTGGAAAATGGGAGTCAATAGTGGTCTCTGGCAAAAACATATGACAATGAGATGGCGCAAATGGCAGTAAATGCAAGCCAGTTACCATGCTCCCAAAATGCAATCATGTGCTAAAGAAAGAGGAGGTTTGGGGTTGCCAGATCTGAAATTGTACTTTGATGCTTGTTGTTTGATCTGGCTAAAAGAAAAGGTGTCACTCCAAAGTAAGGGGTTACCTGAGCTGGAGGGCCACAAATTAAGATTGGAATGGCACACTTATTTATGGTATGACAAGGTTAAAGTAAATGCTGAATTCAACAGTCACTTAGTTAGATGTGCTATCCAAGAGTTTGGAATAAATGCAAAGTAAGATTCTCTGTGAAGAAGCCTCTTTGGGTGTCTCACACACACACACACCCTTCCCCAGGGATGGGATCTGACCAGTATAACTACCGGTTCTGAACTGCCCAGACAGCTGAACAGCGCTGCATGCAAGTGCGCAGTGGTTGAAAAAGCACTTTTTTCCTGCTTTTCAACCGCAGCTGTGTCGCGCAAAGCAGCTGTGGTTGAAAATGCAGGAAATAAAGGTCAGGTAAGATGCTGGGCAGGAGGGTGGGTCACAACAGCAGCAGACATAGAACCGGTTCTATATATGCTCTCTGTCTGCTGCTCTTCATAGCAACCGGTTCTACAGAAGTGGACAGAACTGGTAGAATCCCACACCTGCCTCTCCCCACGAAAGCTTTTCTTTATAAAAGAAATCGTGATGAGGCCAGATTGGTGGATTTATGGTGAAATAATATTTTTCAATTATCGTGACCCTATCCTCATATCTAAAGAGGAGGTAGAATTAAAGGATATATTTGCTATATTTTAAAAAGACAGAAAGATTTAAGCTAGATTAAAAAAAACCTATGCATTTTATTTTGTAGAAAATAAAATGGAAATTTTACGGTTTATCAATTGGTATTGAAATTAAACTTGGAGAATGAGTATATAAAGAACTGTGTGACCCAGTTGCCAAAGAACTTTGGGTATAACATAGTGCTTGAACAATGGAAAAAACATGCAGATAAAAGGTTTAACATTTATATTAAATTATAATTTAAATAAAAATTTTATATGATATACGGTTGGTATTTAGCACTGGATAAATTGTCAACAATGTATAAAGGTACTTCAAATGAATGTTGGAAATGTAAAGAAGGAACTTTTTACAATTTATTTATTTATTTATTTATTTATTTATTTATTTATTTATGGTGGACATGTGACAAAGCAAAGAAATATTGGAGTAGGATTCACATCTTAATACAGAAGCCTCTTAAAGTGAATGTAAAGATAAAACTAGAGACTTTTAGGCTTAATGGATAAAGAACTTGGGAAAAATGGGATTTTGATGCTATATATATGCTGACAGCAGCAAGAAGCAATGCACAAAAAGGGAAGGATATTTGATTCCCACAATGTATGAATGGCTGCAAAAGTTGATAGAGTTAGCAGACATGGCTAAATTGACTGCTTTGATTAAAGAAAAGAGTACAATTAATTTTGTCCCTACCTGAAAATCACTTTTGGACTTCGTGGTTGAGTTGAAAAATATGAAACTTTGATTTTAGGTTTTGCTGATTAGATAGATTTGTTGATAGAAAAATAGCTAGTGGATATTATTATGTAAAAGTAAAACATCAAGGTTATTTTACTGCAGCAAAATGCATTGGAAGTCAATACTTTTTTTCTTTTCTCCTTCATTCTTTTTCCTCCTCCCCCTTTCCTCCCCTGATTTCCTATTATTTTCATTTTTCTTTGCATCTCTGTAATTTATATTTTGATAAACTAATAAAATACTGAAACCAAAATGCAATCCCATGACCACAGGAAGCGTGTGTGGCTGTTAAAACTTTGAAAGCAGGTCGTACTATAAGTAGCTCTGGGAGGTCTGTCATAGCTTCGATTGCTAAGCAACTGATTGTTAAGTTGCTACCTATGCTGTCTTTACCTGAGAATCCTGACTTTAAAAGGATCTCTGCTCTAAAGGGAAAAAAACAACCAAAACAACCAGCATATATATCAGCATATATGCAGGATGAAGGCCTCTTCTTCATGTTTCCAATCAATATGGTCTTGAGCTTCCTTTGGCCAATTGGACCTATAATACTTTGGACATTCCTATGTCCAAAGTCCAAATTTAGCCTGATTTAGCCTTGCAATTCTTAACACCCTCTGCCTTTGGGCAGATCTTCCCATTGCTATGAGTAGTTGCCCTAAGGCCTCTAGAGAATGAGGGCCATTTTTGAGGTTGTATTGACTTGTTGAAGGAATAGACTATGGACCACAATGGTCAATGTGGATTGGCAGATGTGACTGGTGTTAGTCTGGGGTATCCATCATGGCCTGTTCACCTTGGGTGACCCTTATGGACATATACATGTCTGACAACATAACGCACGATTTTATTTACACATACAAGCCCCTTCCCCTGGTCAAGGCCCTGGTCATAGAAAGGGAAATATGTATACGTGTGTGGGTACATATACTTATGTAGTGTGTGTGTATGCATTAGTACACAAACACACACACACATATTAGTAATAATCATTTTTTTCTAAAAGAAAAAGTTTACAAATGTGTACTTGATTGCATCTCATCAAAGGAACAGTTTTCAAAAGATTTCACTGGTAAAAATGTAGGAAAAATGGGTACAAAATAAGAGGTTTAATAAATAAAGACAATAAGCTGATTGATGAAAGTGTGCTAAAGTTTGAAGAGAAATGGTGAACTCATCTATCAGAAATATATAAAAGAAAAATAAATATCCTTAAATGAAGGAAAAGTTAGAATAAAGCAATCTATAGTAGTGGTGTTTGCGTTACTCTTCATCCCCCCTCTCCCGAGTCTCATTATGTGCACTTGGAAGGAGACAGCAAAATCTACAAAGAGAAAAATGGTTTTCTAATGAAATTGTGAAGATGCCCAATAAGAATGAAGGAGGAAGCCATGACCATTTCATAGTAAACAGGCCATATGGACGTGTCCCAGCAAATGCTAATTCTTTGTTCTTCCCTCTGAGTGATACAATCAATTCACCTTTCCTCACAGTAAGGAACTGATTGTCATACAGAGAACAGAAGCTGACTCAATATTTCAGAGTCACATCCCTAATAAATCTACTTTACTTTCTTTTTTAACAATCACTTTCCATGAAATTAGCAAACAAGCCCTAGGAATATTTTAACAGGCTCTTTACACCAGTCTTATTGTTCTCTCTCAGCTCTCCCTCCTTGCCCTACAATCAAGCAATTTGATGGGATTTAATACCACAGAGAGGGGGGAATCTTAGCACAAAAACATGGCTAAGTTCATATGGTGTTCCAGTAACTAGTCAGACATTCTTTTGCTAATAAAACTTCTTTACCACAAGAGCTAATTTACAGGTGTGCATTTTTCCTCAGTAAAATATAAATTAAATAGCAAGCTGAATGAAAATCTTTTGAAAAGGGGCAAAGAAAGATTAGGCTTACATTCCAAAGCCTTGACTTTTCTTTTGCTTTTCTGTATTAATGTCCAAAAAAACATAATTTATGTGTGCATAATTTTTAGTACAAACACATACAAATAACCAATAAAAGGTCCTGGCTTTATCTGGCAGCAAAACAAAGTATACACGTATGTCAAGCAACATAGAAAACAGTTTCAGTATTTCTAGAAAAAATCCTTTATTTATTTCATTACTATTTTTTATTTTATTTGTTTTGTTTTGTTTTGTTTATTTATTATTGTTATGATGCTGCCTATCTCCAATTGAATATGAGTGATGAACAACAATAAAAAATGCATGAAACTAAGAATCAATAAAAATTTATTTGGAAGGACAACCCACAATCATTTCCATCCTAAAAGATCCCTTCACTCACCTCAGGTCAAAGTCTTCAGGAGGAACTCCATGTAGAGCGCATTGCAGTAGTCCACATACAGAATGCAGAATTACAGAGTAGGAAGGGAACTTAGAGATCTTCTAGTCCAACCTCCTGTCAAGCAGAAAACCCTATACCATTTCAAACAAATAGTTGTGCGATCTCTTCTTAAAAAGAAGAGTTTCTATCCATTGCTTCTTGTCCTGCCCTCGGGTGCTTTGGAGAATAGATTCACCCCTCCTTCTTTGTGGCAGCCCCTTAGATATTGGAATGCTGCTATCACATCACCCCTAGTCCTTCTTTTTATTAAACTAGACATACTGAATTCCTGAAACTGCTCTTCACATGTTTTAGCCTCCAATCCCCTGATCATCTTTGTTGCTCTTCTCTGCACATTATAAGGCATTATAAAGGGGTGCACAGTGACTATGAGGAATAAACATAACTAGCATACAGAAGTTGTGTGTAAAGGCCTTTCTGGCTACAGTTGGCACCTGCTCATTGAACAAGACTGAACAGGGAAATATGATTCCATCCAATACTAAAGTTGAAAGTTCTCCAGACCTGAATTCCTCCAATGCCAATTCAGTCTTGCTAGAATCGATCTTAATAAGCATCACTTGGGACATACAAGTGACTATTATCTATATGATAATATAGATTATCTATATATTATATAATTATAGATTATATAATATAAACTATAGTTTATATAATTATCTATATGATACCTGAATCTGAACCAAGAGATGACTTTGACCAGCAGTCTCAGGTTCAGTGGTGGGATTCAGCCTGTTCGCACCAGTTCAGGAGAACTGGTTGTTAACTTTCTGAGCATTTTGGTGAACTGGTTGTTGGAAGGAATCAATAGGGCAGAGTACCGGTTGTTAAATTATTTGAATCCCACCACTGCTCAGGTTGATGTTAAACAGGAAGTGTGTAAAGAATCAGGAACTTTGGACTTGATCTTTCTCTTCCTATCATCATAGACTCAAAACACACTTGGAGACAGGATGAAAAGCACCACCACCAAAACACAAAAGAAAATCCCGCAGGGCCTCCCACTCTGACTCCCCACTAGTCCAGAAGTATACCATGAGTTATGGTATCAAGAATCTACTGAAAATTCAAGGAAGACCAGCATGGCTGCATGGCCCTATCTCAAATCCTCCATGATCATAAATAAATGTAATTAATGCAGGCTCAGTAACTACCTCCTAGCCTGAAATGCAAATTAAAAAGTTCTAGATCAAATAGGATCTTCTGAAACTTCAACCCAGCTACCTTCCCAGCCAGCTTTCCCATAAAGGAAAGTTGAAGCCCTTCAACAGTTTTGGATTCAGCAAAGTCTTATTGAGAAGGCACTACCACTTCTTTCAAGGTAGAGGGAACCAACCCCTTTTTCAGGCAACCTGTCATTAGTTTCTTCTCTTCCTAATACTCCCAATGCTTTGACTTTGATTCTACCATGATTAGATGACTTACAATATTCCACTATCAATCATATATAGCAGGAGTGGCCCATTCCCAAAGTTCTGATTAAACACAATCAGGTGGCCTGTGTAGATGCCATCTGCTTCTCTGTATGGTATAGAATCATAACCTTCAAATGGAAAGTAGATCAATCTTGTAAAGAAATTACCTTGGGGCATGTATGGAAGATTAATGGGAGAAAAGGGAAAGGAATAAGTTGTTAAGAAGGGATATTAAGAAGTGAATGAAGCTTGAGAAAGAAACTCAAAATAACCTCACCTTGATTTTATTTAGTACATGATGGGACAGAGAACGTGGACAGGACTTCAAGATTCTGCTACTATATCTTATAACAATAAAGGTTAACAGAAGTTAAGCTAGAAGAAGAGCAAGTTAAAGAAAAAATGATTGCTTGGGGGAAATTTTTTGGATATGGGATTGATTTAGAGAAATGGCAAAAATTGTGATCTCAAAATTACAAAATGACAATGTCAACAGCATATAAAGAAAATTTGTATAAGATGTTTTACAGGTGGCACCTACCCCTGACGAGAATAGCAAGGATGTTTAAGGATAAATCCGAAAAATGTTGGAAATGTCATCAGATACCGGGTTCATATTACCATATGTGGTGGACGGGTGCAGAAGCTAAAAGATATTGAACTAAAATCCACACATGGTTGGAAAAAATGACAAAGAAATACATAGACTTTAAACTAGAGATATTTTTATTGAGGATTTTACCAGAAATATATAGTAGGGAACTGAAATATTTGATTGTAAGTGTATTAACAGCGACTAGAATTGTATTTGCTAAAAATTGGAAAAATAAGAAAATACCAACGCAGGAGGAAGTTATCAAGAAAATAATGGAATGTGCTGAAATGAGTAAATTGACATTTGATATTAGAGAACAAGAAGATAAACAATTTTATAAGATATGGGACTTATAGGTGAAATTCGAAAAATTAGAATATCGTGCAAAAGTTCATTTATTTCAGTAATGCAACTTAAAAGGTGAAACTAATATATGAGATAGACTCATGACATGCAAAGCAAGATAGTTCAAGCTGTGATTTGTCATAATTGTGATGATTATGACTTACAGCTCATGGGGCCTTGGTGGCTCAGGCTATTAAATGCCTGCATTTAAGTTCCAGCTGCCTATAATTACTGTAGGCTCGAATCCCACCAGGCTCAAGGTTGACTCAGCCTTCCATCCTCTCGGGGTAGGTAAATTGAGGACCCAAGATTGTTGGGGGCAATAAGCTGACTTTGTAAAAATGCCGCTTAGTAATAAGCAGGCATATACAATGGAATGAAGGCTATTGCTGAGCGCATTGGGTTGTGCTTCAAAAAATTGTAAGCCGCCCTGAGTCTTCGGAGAAGGGCGGCATATAAATGTAATAAAAAAAAAACCCAAATCCACAATCTCAGAAAATTAGAATATGACTTGCAATCAATAAAACAAGGATTGTACATAGAACAATATCGGACCTCTGAAAAGTATAAGTATGTGGCACTGCTGAGGTGTTATGGAAGACCAGGATGCTTCAATAGCGGCCTTCAGCTCTTCTGCATTGTTCAGTCTCATGTCTCTCATCTTTCTCTTGGCAATGCCCCATAGATTCTCTATGGGGTTCAGGTCAGGCGAGTTTGCTGGCCAATCAAGCACAGTAATCCCACGATCATTGAACCAGGTTTTGGTGCTTTTGGCAGTGTGGGCAGGTGCCAAGTCCTGTTGGAAAATGAAGTCAGCATCCCCATAAAGCTTGTCTGCGAAAGGAAGCATGAAGTGCTCCAAAATCTCCTGGTAGATGGCTGCATTGACCCTGGACTTAATGAAGCACAGTGGACCAGTACCAGCAGATGACATGGCTCCCCAAATCAACACAGACTGTGGAAACTTCACACTGGACTTCAAGCATCTTGCAGTGTGTGCCTCTCCACTCTTCCTCCAGACTCTGGGTCTTTGGTTTCCAAATGAGATGGAAAAGTTGCTCTCATCAGAAAAGAGGACTTTGGACCACTGACCAGGTGCCCAGGTAAGAAGGATCCATCTGTGTGTCTCTTGATGTACTGACTGTGAAAATGTGAATGGCCACCTTTTGTGGTCATTCCACACTTTTCCCTTCCACATAACTTTCTATTAATGTGCTTTGATACAGCACTTTGGGAACATCCAACTTCTTTTGCAATTGCCTTTTGAGGCTTTCCCTCCTTATGGAGGGTGTCAATGATGGTTTTCTGCACAACTGTCAAGTCAGCATCTTTCCCATGATTGTGATTCCTACTGAACCAGACTGAGAGAACATTTAAAGGCTCAGGAACCCTTTACACGTGTTACGGCGTAATTAGCTGATTAGAGTGAGACACTTTGAGCCTAGAATATTGCACCTTTTCACAATATTCTAATTTTCTGAGATTGTGGATTTGGGGTTTTCATGAGCTGTAAGCCATAATCATCACAATTATGGCAAATCATGGCTTGAACTATCTTCCTTTGCATGCAATGAGTCTATCTCATATATTAGTTTCACCTTTTAAGTTGCATTACTGAAATAAATGAACTTTTGCACAATATTCTAATTTTTCGAGTTTCACCTGTATTTTATCAATGGTTAGACAAAAAATATGGAAATGAAATATGTTAGAGAACCTTACAATATAAGGGTGATAGAATTATACAGAATATAATATAAAGGTGTATTACTATTGGATGGATGTAGGATGATTATAATGAATTTTTATAATATAAATTAATTTAAAAATTTGAATATTTCATATAAAATAAAGGAATAATAGTTTAGTCAAATAAATGATTAATAATGATAATAATGTATACTTATATATTAGATTGATAATATGAGAATTTATACAAACAACTGTAATTGAGGACTATGGGGAGGATGCACAAAGAATTTGTAACCAACCGACACACTTTATGTATGTAACCGGAAGATGGTTTTATGTTTTATGTTTTGTTTGTATATGTTTGTCTAAAAATAAAAAAAATTCTTTTTTAAAAAACAATAAAGTGGCATTCCACCTACCCATACCCACACCCACCAGTATCTGCTACTGTGGCAGGAGTTTGTTCCTAGGAGGGATGAGAGAAAAGCATTGGAAGCAGAGGTGGTATTCAGCAGGTTCTGACCTGTTCTGGAGAACTGGTAGTGGAAATTTTGAGTAGTTTGGAGAACCGGCAAATACCACCTCTGACTGGCCCCGTCCCCATTTATTCTCTGTCTCCCAAGTCCCATCTGATTGGCTGGGTCTTCTTTTGTTGCCCTGCACAGGAGAACGGAGCTGGAAAGGAGGTTAGTGGGGTGGGGAGGGAATGGGATTTTGCAGTAACTTTCCCCCTGGAGTGGGGTGGGAATGGAGATTTTACAGTATCCTTTCCCTGCCACGCCCACCAAGCCATGTCTACCAAGCCAAGTCATGTCCACCAAGCCACACCCACAGAACCAGTAGTAAAAAAAAATGGAATCCCACCACTGATTGGAAGTGTATGCCAAGTGTATATATTCCCTGCAGGATCACCCACAATATGAAGGTCAAAAGCAGCTGCCCAGCTAAAGCAAGCAGGGGCCTATGTTATAAGAAGATGCCAGAGAGGGATTATCATTTTAGTGATAACAGCAAAAGCATAAATTTATACAGAAAGAAAGCAATGGCATATGACCATTCTATTTTTAACAAGAAAACCATATGGATAGAAAATATTCAAAATCTATTTATATGGTTGCTAGGAGCCAGAAATGACTTGATAGCATTAATTGACCAATCAAGCATTCCAGGATTCCCTGTGGTGTCTGTTTCTTCACTTGGCCTACCTCAAATGGCTGGCAAATCTAGAGGGTATTAATTGTTTATATTAGCCTGTCACATAATCAAATCTGATTGGAATATAGAGGGAAAACTTCCTTCCATAATATTTAGCATGAACTGTTTTCCCTGTTGTGGTATTTCTATTCTACTCTTGCAGATCAGATTCCAAATGATAAAGAGCACTTGAGGTGATGGCATTTTGGTGTGTGTGTGTGTGTGTGTGTAAGAGGGGATGTTTGACAGAGATGTGGGGAGAGCGAGCTGTTTTCAAGGAGTCACTCTGTATATAATTTATTGAGAACAGGTGCTGCCTTATGATGAAAACAGATAGGAAACAGAGGCAGTCAACATGATTAACTGGAGCCAGCCTTTTCAAAATTTAAATTCAGCCAGACAAGGTGACTGTATAACTATAGCCAGATTTATCCCACAGGTCATTATGAAGGGCAAGTCACTGTCTCGGAAGTCACAATCTAATGAAAGGCTGTATATGACTCTTGTTGGAAGGTAAAGATAATTATGCAATGCTGGCCAAAATAAATTGATTAAGAAGAGGAGGGGGAATTGAACATGCTATGCTTCAATCAGATGGAAATAAACATTATGGTATGTATTAACTGCAATATTTTCCTTCAATACTGAACTATCTTTTACTCCTGAAGTACAGAGATCAAAAGTAGACTGGTATGCTTCAAAGAGTATGCGTTTGTTCTTTGTTGCCTTCTCTCCTATATGATACTGTAGCTGTGCTAAATTGTCTTCTTTCTCCTCTCATATCTAGGACAGCTTTCCACAATCATATCTGTAACCTTTCAGATCTAGGCTTGAAGTGGTCTAGGGCAACTTTCCCCAGATGACATTATTGCGGTGTTAACTGTGCACATGTCCATATAATTGGCTGCTGTTGACAACTGGAACATTGGAACATTGCCAGAATGCAAGGTACTGTATATTATGGCAAGCATCAAATGAAAGAGAAATGTGATGCAGGGCAGCCATTTTCAGCAGCCCCCTCCTGTTTATTTTACTATTTGATTCCATCATAGCAGGCAGATCTCTCACATTCCTGACTCAGTAAATGTGTTTTTAGTATGATATATCTATTACTGCCTAAGGCCATCTTAAACTTAAACCAATGTCTCTGGAAATTTTAAATCTAAACTCAAGTCTGGATAAAAGAGGACAGAAGGGATGGGAAGCCTTTGTACATATGCAATAAGATTCATTTTTAAATTAGTTGATATTGGCCAGAGATCTCAAATAGTAGGATCTAAGGCTGAGCCAAATGGTGGAAATGAACTGTAATTCATAGTCTGTCATAATAATGTTCATCTGCCACTTCAGTAATTCAGATATGGCCTTCAAGTTCTTCCTGAGCTACAGTTTTGGCAGTTTCAGCCAGAAAAGCCAATCTGAAGAAGCCATCCTGGCTATAAGTAAACCCAGTTCATCACGATAAAATGAATTAACTCCATTAAAGCTGGATCAGCAATTTGATATAGCACTAACAATAGCATTTAGGCTTATATACCATCCCTTAGCTCTTTACAGCACTGTCTGGGTGGTTTGCAATGTAGAAGCATTATTTGCATTCTCCCCCTCCTCCCAATAATCTGGGTCGTCATTTTATCGATCTTGGGAGGGTGGAAAAGCTTGAGCACCATCAGGATTGAACTCAAGGCTGTGGGCAGACTTTGCCTGCCATACTGCACTTTAACCACTGAGCCAAATATAGTGATTGACTTTCTTTTACTATGTGAAAGTAGTGTAGTTATACAGAATCAGTCATATGTATCCCACCTAAAAACATTACACTTTTAATCCAGTTAGTATTTTGGAAGGATAAGAACCTGACTTGAAGAAGAGTTTAATAAAGGAGATCTCTCCATTTCCACCAGATAGATTTGTTCCACATTGTAATATAATAGCTATAATAATAATAAAACTGTGGAAGTTGTCATATTTCCAGCCAAGCAAAGATTCCAGGCAAACAAACAAACTATGACTTTAATGGTCTCTTACTAGTTTTGGAAATTCTGGAATCATCTTACTTTACATTTCACACAAAGTTAAGAAATTAGGTTATTAATAACATTTCTCCAACTTAGGTTTTCTGTCTTAATTTACTTCACTGTAATGTAAATGAAACTAATCCAGTGAAGAAAAGTGCATGATTACTGTTTATTCATGGACTAACTTTTGCATTTTTAAGAGTCCAAACTCTAATTTAATCATGAGTATACAGTATGCAGTTGACTCAGGGCAATCAATAGCCACACCATTTGTTTTGGAAAAAGGTTTTAGGCTCAAAATTAAAAAGCATAGAAATTTACATTTTGAAAATATGCCCAAAGGCATATGGGATCATATTAAGAATTAATAAGTCACCAAGTTTTTCCTCTCCAACATTTGAATGTAAAATCTGAAATGACAAAATTAGATAAAGAAAATACAGGGTGAATGCTAACAATATCCACAAAACTTTACACTGCCCTTAGCAGCTATTCTATTTAATATGCGTATAACATATTCGTGCATTCTACAAGAAGATATTTGTTCTTAGCTGCCAGTGGAATTCCCCCATTTCTAATCTTGGGATTATTAAAGTATGTGAAGGAGAATTCAGCTGTATATGGGCCTTGTGCTTCCAAACATATGTTCTTTCTTAGTTGTTAATGCATCTTTTTTCTTTTCTGATCTGAGCTTAATTCAATCACAGGAAGGGAAAGACTTCCACCAGAAATTATAGTCTCACTACTGAGAATATAAATGTCATTATTCATGCCAGGCAAGCACAATAAGGACAAATATGGTTTGCGTCTTTGCTCATATCCCAAGGCTTCAAACACCAAGATCCCCCCCACCTTACTCTGAAAACAGGTCTCTGAAAGCTACTCATATGAATCTGGACAATGCTTTCACTTCTCTTGAGCTGGTTTTGCTCATAATAACACAGGATGTTGTTGTCCTGATATCTCAGTATTAAACCTGGGAGGAAAATCAAAAATTAAGAAATGCAGCTCTGATAATTTTATCAAAAAGAGTGGAAACTCTAGTAAGGTATTCAGGAGGAAGGCAGAGGGGGAGAAAGAGAAAGAAATGCAATGACAAAATGCTAGCTTAGGCTAAAATAGGTTGGGAAGTGTTTGGTTAGCATGCTGTGAGAACCCAAACATTGTCACATCAACCATTTTGTGTGCAAGCAATACGACTTAATCATTTTAAGTCATATTGCTTGGACAAAACATGCTATGTGAATATAAAAGTCCCATTTTATTAAGATGGCTTTAAAGGTAAAGGTAAAAGTTCCCCTCGGATATACATGCTAGTCATTTCCGGCTCTAGAGGGCGGTGCTCATCTCCATTACAAAGCCGAAGAGGTAGCGCTGTCCAAAGACGTCTCCGTAGTTATATGGCTGGCATGACTAAACACCGAAGATGCACAGAACAATGTTACCTTCCTACCAAAATAGTCCCTATTTTTCTACTTGCATTTTTACATGCTTTCGAAATAATCCTAAATAACCCTAAATAATCAAAGAAGTAGAGATTACGAGTCTACCAAGTATCAAATATCAATTTAATGTTGTGGCATTTTAATAGTTTCAGTATGTCTGTGCATAAGTCAGATGAGGCCAGAGGTAAACAAGTTCTCTTGGATTAGAAAGACAGATGCAACATCTCATACAAAGCCCTTTATTTGACCTTGAAAGATCAGCTATTCTAGAAAGAAAGAATACTGTTTTCATGATTCCCCAATCTTAGTTTTTCTTTGACTGAGATTTTTGGAAAGGAAAGCAAACAGCTAATGGAATAATAAACCCTCTTGCTAAAAAATATATAGATTCTATTTATAGTGGAACCCACTCAAATAAATATGCCATTAATAAACTTGTGTAAGGAATTATACTATTACATAGTGCACCTAGTGATGAAATAAAATGCCACAAGACAAGTGGTGAAACCTGATGATTGATTATCAGGGCTGCTAAGCAAATAAACCACTGTCAACTAATGATCATCATTTTTGATGAACATCTTAATACATTAATGCATTAATGCCCAAACAAGGAATTAAAGTAGTTAAAGAAATCAGCTGCTTATATTTAAGGTGAGATCTTCTGCATCCAGGTTAAAAGTATAGTAATATAGTTGAATGAGGATGTATTTTTTGGTCCCAGAAATCTTGAAGTTGAAGTCCATAGATCTGAAAATTGAGAAGCACTGAAGCATTGATACAGAAAGTGATAGTGTGTAGACAACATAATTGGTGAACGTGTGCAGCTGAACTTGAATTGGTTCCATTATCTTGCTGACATTTTGTTTTGTTCCATTTAATGGAAGAGGGAAAGGATAGCACATGAGCACCACATGTAGCATGAAGATACTTCTGCCATGTTGATTAAAGAGGGACTAAAAAGGCCACTACTTAATGATTACACAAACAAAAACAAATGAGCCCCACAGGCTAAGGTATTTGGCAGCTAATAAAAGAGAAATGGAGGACAGGGTTTTTCCCCGTATTATTAGTTACATTGCTTCAGAAAGTACTGTATGATTCAAAACAGGGTTTAAGAATGTCCTTGAATAACCTACAACTGTGTCCTAATGTCTCAAGAGATCTTGTTACAAATATGGATCATTATTTGAAAGCTCTCTTATCAATACTGAACATGGGAATTGTACAACCTATGAATCTTACATATTCAGAAAATTCTTCAAATCAAGAAAGCTGGGCCTCCTGTAGCTCTCTTTGAGCATTGTTTGCTGTATGTGGTTCACTGAAGCCTTTGAAATATGTGACACATACGCTTTAGGTAGGGGTACCTGAATCGTCATTGGGTCCCTTTCCTTTTTAAGTTTTCAAATTGTATAAAAGAAAAAACAAATATTTAAATGAGTGGTGATGTTTTCTAAATGCAACCAAAGACCAGATAATTTCTTTAGATGTAAGTTTGACTGGAAGCAAAACTTTCCATGTGCCAGAAAATAAAAAGTGAGTGAGAATTAAGGCAAAGGGAACCCTCCAACTGCAATCTTCTGGAAAAGTAGGGAGAAGGTAGCAATAGTAATGGAAGTTGGAGGTGTTCAAGGATGCTAGCCAGGGATGAGGAAGGAGTGTGAAGGCTAGTGTGATGGGTGGTTAGGAAGAAATTGGTATAAGAGGAAAGTAGTGGTGTATTTTAGGAGTCTCTGTTTTCTGTTGTTATACTCCATGCAATGCATGCACATGTCTTACTATTCATTTCCTCAAATTATAATGGATCAATTGATAAATACAGCATACTTCAGACTTCAGACTCCATTATGTTCTAACATTTTAAAAGTCAGTTTTGCTCACCCAAATTATGAAAATGTTTTTCAGGTCTACACAGTTTAAATAGATCTGAATGTGACTAAAAATACGAAAGTTTTGCCTGCTATTTGGGAACTACTACCCCAGTACAACTATATAAAATGCATCCGTGTGCATGTTTTAAGTAACCCAAACTGTTCCTCAGTACAGTGAAGCCTTTGACGCTCTAAATCCAACACTAGTAAGAAGAATCTAAATCCTGGGATTGAAAAATGGGTGGCTTGACTGCTGATCTGTCAAGACCTGCACAATATAAACAGGAAAATATCAAAGATATCTTCCAGAAATCTTCTGTGTAGCACTTTGCCTAAGTAGAGCTCAATGCATTGCAGTTTCTATACATTTGTTTGTCAGATCAAGGATAGCATTTCATTTGTTTTTATGAAGTTTACCAATTCTTCAAAAATAATGGGTGCCCAGAAATAGCAGGCTAACTTTACTTTTTATTGAACTAAATTTTATTTACACTGTGAATAAATTATTGCAACAGTTGTCACTGATGTACCTACTGTAGGCATGATGATATTAAAGCGACACATGTGTCTGGATGTCATAAAAATAAAAGGGTTATATAATTTGTGGTCTGCTCTCCACATTATTTTATACCATATCATCATGATGCAAGTCTTAACATGCTCCCTCCAACCTCAAAATAGATACTATATGTATGTGGAACAATCATGTAACTGAAATTTAACACCCATCCAGTAGATTTATATACTGTTTCAGTGCTTTTTGAAGAATAGATTTTCTAATTTTCTAGAGAGTTTCTCAAAACTCAGAAATAATGTTTAGTCTTATAGCGTCAACAACAATATTTTAAAAAATATTCTTTGGAACTGGACCAAATTTGAGTATCATGCATTTATTAAGCAAATTAGTAAAAATATTAAGAATTCATAACTGCAATACAAATGTATATGCATATGCATTGCACATAACTGAAAAAATTTCCAAGCCGTAATACCCTTTCACCAAATAATTACATGTTTGATATCCATATGTAGTACTAGCAGAAGAGAATAATTACACCGTTTTTGGTTACACTGACCACTCTAGCATCTGAGCAATATCTTTTCTACTTCGCTGAGGGGTTAAGGCACCAGGCTAGAAACTGGGAGACTGTGACTTCTAGTCCTGCCTTTGGTATGAAAACTGATTAGGCCACTCACAGTACAATCCACATCACAGGGTTGTTATAGTGGAGAAAATAGGAGAAGGAAGGAATATTAAGTATGTTTTGCCACCTTAAGTTATTTATAATAATAATAAAGTTTTTTTTATTTTTTTTATTTTTATTCATATTTATATCCCGCCCTTCTCCGGAGACTCAGGGCAGCTTACAGTTTTTGGGATACAACCCAATGCGCTCAGCAATAGCCTTCATTCCATTGTATATGCCTGCTTATTACTAAGCGGCATTTTTTACAAAGTCAGCTTATTGCCCCCAACAATCTTGGGTCCTCACTTTACCTACCCCAAGAGGATGGAAGGCTGAGTCAACCTTGAGCCTGGTGGGATTCGAGCCTGCAATAATTACAGGCAGCTGAAACTAAGTGCTAGGTGTTAAGTTTGCATGAAGAGTCAGACGCGAGGAATTCCAGCAAAAGACTTTATTAATGACAACAGCTCGAATGGACCCGTCCGGGTAAGGCTACGGCTGCTTCTTATAGCCGGCAGCCGTAGCTGCTAGCCAATGGGAGTGCAGGGTTTCTTCCCGCACTATTTAAACCAATACCATTTGACATTTTACAAGACCAATTCAAATAAACCAATAACATTTAAACCTACATACATAACACCCCTCCCCACTAGGTTCAGTCCATACCAAACCCCAACCTATCTAATGTATTCCCTTAAATAGGTGGGGCTCTTACGTGTCGTTGAGACCTTCGTGGTTCAGAATCTTTATTGTTCTCACCCAGTGAGAGGGAAATGTGTCTGCTGACATTTCCCTGTTAGGACTTCCTGTGAAAGAAGACCCTGTTAGACTGTTAGAATCTGGTCTCTCCTCCCAACCCATCTCCATTCCAATGTCAACACCCAAATCTGGTAGTGATGTACAATCTTCCACTTCTAAGGATGGATCTAGGCATTGTGACAGGGTTCGGGATGGTTCCTGTCGTAATGACTCTACTTCTAAGGATGGATCTTGGCATTGTGACAGGGTTCGGGATGGTTCCTGCCGCAATGGCTCGTTACACAAGGGTTGATTCCTGTTTGCTGATATTCCTCCTGTTCCTCCCCTTCCCCTAGAAGAGACATCAGGTGAGGGACCTAGAGAGAGACAGGGGCGATGTTCCTGAGTGAACCGGGATCTAAGTTGGTCAATGTGCCTGCTCCAGAGGAGGCCATCCTCTGTTTGAACCCTGTAAGAAAGAGGGCCAGTGATGTGAGTTATTTCAGCAGGAATCCACAAAGGTTCACCTGTAAAGTTCCTAGCATAGACAGAATCTCCCACACTGAAAGAACGAACTTTGGAAGTGGAATCCAGTGGTGTATTGGGTGCATAAGTGGGATGAAGTCGGTCAAGGGAAGACCTAAGTTTCCTGCCCATTAACAACTCTGCTGGGGACAAGTTAGTTGATGGGCTAGGAGTGATGTGCTGAACACTAAGAAGCTTTTCAAGCTTCTCAGAGATGTCCCCAGGACCCAGCTGCTGAAGCTTTTCTTTGGTAAAGCGTACCATACGTTCAGCCCGCCGTTGGCGAAGGGTGCCCAGGGGCTGTAAGGGCATGTCTGATGCCCTGTTGAGCTAGAAAGGATTCAAAAATGTTAGACGTGAATTGAGGGCCATTGTCAGAGACAAGGACATCTGGTAACCCATGGGTTACAAAGAGCTTTTTGAGCTGCTTGATAACAGCCTCAGTAGTAGTAGAAGTCATGAGAATAACCTCTAGCCATTTGGAGTATGCATCAACAATTACTAGAAACGTGTGCCCTCTTGTAGGACCTGCAAAATCAATGTGGATTCTAGACCATGGGCCCCTAGGACATTCCCATTCCTGTGTGGGGCGTGAGGTGGGGCAGGCCTGACTACCTGGCAATTGGGACAAGATGCAACCCAGTTTTCAACCATTTTGTCAATACCTGGCCACCATACATAACTCCTGGCCAAACCTTTCATCCTTACAATCCCAGGATGACCCTCATGTAACATTTCCAAAACCTCCCTTTGCAGTTTTGCAGGAATAACCACCCTGTTACCCCACAAAATACATCCTCTTAATACAGATAATTCAGTTTGCCTGGATTTGAAAGGTTGAGCAAAGTGAGGTAGATCTTGAAGAGGCCAACCTTTCTTAATCCAGCCCATAACAGGTGCCAACACAGCATCTTTGGCAGATTCTCTGGCAATCTCAGCAGCATGGACTGGAAGCTTAGCAACGGTCTCCAGGAAAAAGGTGTGAGTCTCAAGTTCACAGTCCTCCTTGTGGCAAGGTAGTGGGCAACGACTCAGTGCATCAGCATGTCCAATGTCCTTGCCAGGCCTGTGAATCAGTTTGTAGGAGTAGGCTGCAAGAAATTCAGTCCACCTCAGCATTCTTGGTGACAGGATAATAGGTGTAGGTTTGTCTCCTGCCACGATGCCAAGCAAAGGTTTGTGATCTGTAACAATGGTGAATGACCTGCCATACAGATATTCATGAAATTTCTTAACAGCTGCAACAACTGCTAAAGCCTCCTTGTCCAATTGGCTGTAGTTCCTCTCTGCTTTGGACAGCGTGCAGAGTAGAATGCAATTGGGGCTTCCCGGCCATTGGGAAGCCTGTGGCTCAAAACCCTCCCACTCCAAAAGGGGATGCATCACAAGTCAGAACAACAGGTAAATTCTCAGAGAATTGAATCAACACAGCATCAGACGTGATTAGTCTCTTAATACTGTTAAATGCTGACTGTTCCTTCCGCCCCAGATCCAAGCAGCCTTCTTATCAAGTAAACGATGTAAGGGTTCAGCAATAGATGCTTTGTGAGGTAGAAACATGTGATAAAAGTTAATAAGGCCAAGGAAGGCTTGCAGATCTGACTTGCAACGAGGTTTAGGGGCTTCCTTGATCGCTTTAACCTTGGCATCAGTGGGTGGATGCCCTGTTTATCAATCATGTACCCCAGGAATTCAACTCTGTCTGTTTTGAGAGTGCATTTGTCTTCCTTGACTTTCAAACCTGCTTTTCTGAATCTGGTAAGGACTTCTCTGAGTCTCTTGAAGCTGAGTGTCATTTTCAGCAGAGATTAACACATCATCAAAATAAGGCACTACCCCAGGCAGTCCTTGCAACATTCTTTCCATAAGACTTTGAAAAATGCCAGGTGCCACGCTTACTCCAAATTGTAGTCTTTTACATTTGAAGGCACCTCTATGAGTCACAATTGTTTGTGCTCTGCAGTGGCATCATCAACTGTTAATTGTTGATATGCCTGAGCTAAGTCCAGTTTAGCAAATACTGTACCCCTGCCAAGGGAATGGAGCAGATGATGCACAACAGGTACAGGGTATGCGCTCTGCTGCAGCGCATGGTTAAGTGTCCCCTTGTAGTCACCACAGATTCTCACTGACCCATCAGCCTTGACTGGTGTGACTATGGGTGTTTCCCATCTGGAGTGGTCAGTAGGTTCCAAAACCCCTTGGGCGATGAGCTTATCTAATTGTGCATCAATTTTTTCCTTTAAAGCAAATGGAACCCTCCTGGGCTTTAAACGAATTGGGGCACCTTGGGGTCTAAACTGAAAGCAATAGGGGTCCCCATATACTTGCCCAGTCCTTCGCTGAAGACCTCTGGAAACTCAGACTTCAAGGACTCTTCCCAGTCAGAACTGCTCACGTGATGGATGCCAGTCACCTCGATGCCAAGTGGCTTGAACCACTCAAGTCCCAGCAAACTTGGGCGATCCTTGTCCACGATGGTCAGTGGCAAACGTTGTGTGGCCTTTAAACTGCACGTTGAATTCCCTCGCCCAACTACTGGAATCTTGTTCCCTTGGTAGTCTTTGAGGGTCAGTGCTTGCTTCTGGAAATGTTTTTCTGAATTCTTGAAAGAGTCTGTGTATAGTGTCCCATGACACCATAGATAAATAAGAGCCTGAGTCCACTTCCATGTGGCACGGTCTCCCTTCAATAAACACCTTCACATGTACTTTTCTGCTATTTAAATGTGAAGACTGACCAATGGATATTGTTTGGTGAGTTTCACTCTTGCCATTTGCTTTTGGATTTCGCCCATTTTTCCAATTAAATTGTTGGGCTTAAAATCTTCCTCAGGAAATTTCTTCCTGAATGGTGGAGTTCTGGATGATTTGCAGACTCTGGCTATATGGCCCCGTCACAACGTAGGCAAATGGAGTCAAAGAACTTGATTCAGTGCGGGTGGGCCCCCACAGCCTCTGCAAACGAATCCTTGCCTGTTTTTCTCAGAGTCTTTTCTTTTCTTCTCCATTCTGAGCTTAAAATCCCTCTTCTTCCTCACTGCTATCCGAATCAGAGTCTATTTGTTTGCAATGAGTTGTTGAGGATTTTTCCCCATCAGAATGGCTTGAGGCCTGGCTCGAGGCCTTGTTAATCTTTTCATGGCGCAGCTGAGGACTTGGTGGCTTCTGCTGAAACAGCCTCTTCAATAGCCTCTTTGCGTGATTTTGGTTTCATTAACAGTTTGCTTTGTAAGATCTTATTTAAGGCCCAAAACAAACCGATCACGATGGCTCTTCTACGCTGGTAAAGTCACAAGCACCCCAATGTCCCTTAAGCTTGCACGTCATTAACACTCGCTATCCCTTGATCCCGACGGTAAAATTCGGTCTCTTAATGAGGCACGATACTTTGGGCGAATGGGCTCTTAAAAGTCTTTCTAATTCGCCATTCTATTACCTTCAATTTGCTGCTCCCGCCAACTTTCGCCATTTTGAAGACTGCCGGACCGCAGTGTGTGAGAAAGACCGCCTCTTCCGCCTCTCGGGATGCCGGGCGAGATCGCTCTTCCTCCAGGAACATGTGGAACCGGTCTGCATACGATTCCCAGTCTTCCGGCCGATCGAACGGTGCTGGGGGGTGTTCAGCGCCATCTCGCCAGTTGCTTGTTCGCGCGCGTCTTTCTTCAGGGAAATCCCACCCTCGCCGCCAGTGTTAAGTTTGCATGAAGAGTCAGACGCGAGGAATTCCAGCAAAAGACTTTATTAATGACAACAGCTCGAATGGACCGTCCGGGTAAGGCTGCTGCTTTATAGCCGCAGCCGAAGCTGCTAGCCAATGGGAGTGCAGGGTTTCTTCCCGCACTATTTAAACCAATACCATTTAACATTTTACAAGACCAATTCAAATAAACCAATAACATTTAAACCTACATACATAACACTATCAGGTGCCTGGGCATCCACTGGCCCTGCCTGCAGTGATGCAGGCTGTTGGTATAAAAATAAATTAAAAAAACTCTCAAATTATCCTGGCCTAATTCAAGATTAATAAAAGTAAAGGAAAAAGGGCCCCCTCCAAAGTCAATTTCAGTTGATTTAAAAAATACCCAGAGAGCAGAATGTTTCCAATAGAATATTCTTTAGAAAGGAAATAAAGTTGTTTTTAGAAATGTAGATAATTAAGGGCATAAGAATCCAAATGAGAATGTATTGTAGGTACAGAAATGGAACTAAGGTGGAAGTTAGTTATAAGACCATCTACTTAAACGGTATTTTAAAAGCCCTCCAATCAACATGCTGATACAGAAATTAAGTTGATGCAACATTCCTGATAGGTGACTCCCTACCACTCATTAACAGCTTCTATCAAAGATAAATCCACCCTTAACAAGAATATAAAAACTTACTAGTCCCAGAATAAACAGCCATTCCCACAACTAGTTAGCTGCAATACCTAGATATGTTTGTGTGAGGGAGACTTTTTTAAAAATACAGTTGCATTCCATTAGCGTGAATATTTTTAAAAGCTTAATAATCTGCTGCTACACCCCAGTTGTCCTTTGGATTAACCTAAATGGACTTCTGCTGCTCCAAAGATTTTCTTCTAGTACAGGAATAAGATATGCTATTGATCTGGCCTATTATGGCTATCAGCCAAACAACCAGGATAGTAGTATAGTTCCAGAGTTTAGAGGGCTGAATTTCATAGTATTTAAAAAGAGTATTGATCAGATTGAGAAAAGAACTGTAAAAACATTGGAGTTGCATGATATTCATCTGCAATACCAAATGTGTTTTTATGCTGAGCTTCTGAGGCTTTCCAAGAATGTGGAATCATAAGTGGAATCACAATAAGAAAAATGTAGAAAGGTGTGTCATGGTGTTGTGATGCAAACTTTAGTCTTTTATACTCACTCACACACTTGTTACATCCCGACTCGACTACTGCAACGCTCTCTATGTAGGACTGCCCTTGCATACCATCCGGAGGCTCCAGCTGGTGCAGAATGCGGCCACACGGGTTGTGATGGGAGTTTCCGATACTCCATGTTCTCCCGCGTGAGCTGCATTGGTTGCCGACACCTCCCGGTATGATTCGGTTTTGACGTTAACATTCAAAGTCCTTCATGGCATGAGTCGGGGTACGGGAGTGTTCCTGCTGATATCAAATACCGTTGCTGTGCAAGCACACAGGTTGGGGACTCTTGGGTTGCCGTCCACACGACAATGTCGGCTGCGGTGACCCGAGGAAGGGCCTATTCTGTATCGCCCCCACCTTATGGAACCAGCTACCCGCTGAGCTCCGCTGGCCCCTCATCTCCTCTTCCAAGCAATCTAAAACCTGTTTTACAGGCTGGGCTGGACTGATCTCCTGGGGAGAGGGTTTTTAAATTTGATTTTAATTCGGTTTTATAGTTGTATTTTGACTTGTCTAGTTTAATTTCTTTTTAAATAATTTATTGTTCCGTGTTTTTATCTGTGGGCCGCCCCGAGTCCCTTTTGGAGAGTGGTGGCATACAAGTCTAAATAAATAAATAAATAAATAAATAAATAAATAAATAAATAAATAAATAAATAAATAAATAAATAATACTTGCACTGTGATATACAGACAAATATAAGGGACAAAGTTTGCTTTATGAGATCCCAACACACATTTCACCACTTGGCCAGCCCTCTCATCCCTTGCCACCTCCTACGGAGAATGACTGTTATCACAAATACCGAATATTATAACACTATTTCTAAAAAGCGTACTACAGACTCTGACATTTGAGACACAATCTAGCTACAATCTCAGTTGTGTGAAAGAAACTTCAAAAGTCAGAGAGCTGATTACACAATGCTACAATCTCAGCTCAGCCCTTTTGAAAGAAACTTCAAAAGTCAGAGAGCTGATTACACAATGTTAGCTTGCCCCTTTTTTGATCCATCTGTAAAATATTTCAAAAGTACTCTGTAAATGTAGGGGTGATGCTCCTTTGATATAAGAATCCTTGTTAAGGTTAACTTTAAACAGGCATGCTACAGTTTTCCTGAGGGAAGAGACAATTAAATCAATGCTTTGCTAATCTGTGTTTGTGACTTGCCCCAAGGGACTAGGAGAAGCCTGCATCTTATTGTACATCATAAACTAAAAGAAGTGAACAGTCACATTCTTCCTTTGCTCTTTAATTTCCCTTCCTGGAAGAGATAGAGCAGTTATACTTGTAAAATTTAAATGGGTTGCATCAAGAGAATGTAGGGCTGTGATCCTCACACTCCCAACTCTGGAGTCAGAGGATTCAAAAGAGTAGAACAACTCTAAAGTAAAGGACATGCAGACTAAATTTCAATGCCTCTGGTGGTGACTGGTGTGCGGGGAGAGGCTGACATTGCTCAATCCAGAACATATGCCAGTTACTGCTTCCACTCAGCAATTCTTCAGCAGGCATGGCAACCTTCTGTAAATAATATATAGAAACGTACACAAACCTACTGCTCTGCATATTCATAAATATACTAGAGAAGCTTAATTGACAGCAGAACTTCCAACACAGAATCAGCTCCACATTGGCAGAAAACAGGCTGTATACCATTTTCTTTTTATATAAAACATTTTGAGTCAATCATATTGCACAAACAAAATTATTTTCTCTTAAGCTCCAGACTATGCTCAATGTGTTTTGCATTTTTTAAAGTCTTCCATTGGTATGTGTAGGTATGCTATAATAATATTAATTAAAAAATAACCTAATCATATAGCCTTGTCAGCTCAGGTGCATACAGTCTCACAACCTTGGCTAAAAATTGCCATTTAAGGGAACAAAGACATTTTGGACATGCCATAGAATCAGAAAAATGCTAGAGTTGGAAGGGATTATCATGTCCCCTTCCTGTTCAATGCAGGAATTCTGATACCATCTGCAAGGAACGATACAATGAAGAAAATCCTATCGTCCATCTGGGAGACTTATACTACTTATACTACTTGGAAAGGTGGACAAAGAAACAAAGCGTTTAAACCCAGGCTGTAAAGGCCAAGATTCTAAATGCTTTGCTCTGCAGTCGGCTGTAAGCTATCAACTGTTGCGCTAAAAACCTCATTCTTGTCTGCTACAAAAAATTATTCCAGTCAAGTCATGTCTGAGAGTTTTCTTCCAAGTCAAGTGAATAAAGGATGAAGCATCTGGAGAGTTGTGCTGACTGCTGACTGACTTTGAAAGCTAGCATTAGCATTGTTCATCAATCTCAGTTTGTTATGAGCTTTATGGATATTAGCTCTGTAATTCTGGGTTGTAATCAATATAAGCAACCCTGCTTTCCAGCCCATTCCTTGATATCTTATACTAGGAAGTATCAAGATAAATTCAGGAAAATGCAGTGGCCCATTTCTCAATTGTCTATCAGATAACAATAGGCATGGCTTGGGGTTTTGAAAGATGTGGCCTGACCTTGGCAGTGAGCTCTGTAATGGAAAAACTTATTTTTCAGCCATTCTGTCTGTCAAGCTACTTTCCTTATTGACTGGATTTGGAAACACTTGTTACCTTATGCTGGAGTGTGTATTTTACAGAGAGAGAGAGAGAGAGAGAGAGAGAGAGAGAGAGAGAGAGAGAGAGAGAGAGAGAGAGAGAGAGAGAGAGAGAGAGAGGGAGAGATGGAGAGATGACACATATATGGCCAGGGCAACAACAATGACCTGGTGAGGCAGTGGTTAGAAGGCAGTCTAATTCTACCAACTGCCAGTAGTTCGATTCTGACCAGCTCAAGGTTGACTCAGCCTTCCATCCTTCTGAGGTCGGTAAAATGAGAACTCAGATTGGGGGCAATAGGCTGACTCTGTAAACTCCTTAGAGAGAGTTGTAAAAGCACTGTGAAATCTAAGTGCTATTGCAATGCCAGGCTTTTCAGGGTTAAGCCTAAGACTCTTCTGCTTCACTGACTGGAATTTATGTTTGCAGGGAAACTAATCCTTCCAATATTAAGAATATTGTTCAAATCCAACCATTTTGTCCAATTTTATATGTAACATTTTCAATATTGTTTTGAGATCCATCGTTATGGAAGTGTGTGTTCAGACAGATACTCAATAGATATTTTGAGGTGATGTTTAGTATGGATATTTGCATGTTGAACAGTAGTTGGTCTTAAGGAGGTATGCTTTTTTCTCCTTCTCGCATCACCCACCACTTAGAAAAGCTAAAAATTGTATAGGTGGATTGTCCATAATCAACACTCACACCAGCTTGCCAAACCCCTCCCTGGGATCTCCTCTGCTTGAGTTCTTAGAGTCTGGTTATAGCATCTGGTTATTTCTGCTTGAGTTCTTAGAGTCTGGTTATTTCCCCAAGTGAAAATTTCCCATTGACTCAGAGAGCTAGAATGACAGATAATCCTGTTCTTGAATAGGCAGTTGTCTTTCACACCAGGAATCTGGGTGGGGCAGAATAGGAAATCCCCCTCCTCTAGAGCAGAGGTGGGGAACAATGGTCCCTTTATGACTTGTGGACATAAACTCCCAGAATTCCAGAGCCAGAATGGTTGGCTCAGGAATTCTGGGAGTTAGAATCCACAAGTCACAAAAGGGCCATCATTCCCCACCTCTGCCCTAGAACAAAACTTAGATAGTTCCACCATTTTCCTTTAAGCTGGTTTACCCAGATCAAGTGCTTCTGGAGATGCTAAACTGGGGAAAAATAGATAATATATGAGAGCAGAGAAACCTACCTTATACAAAGAACTTGATTGCATGTTTTACAGGTTGTAAATATGCAGTACTAAAGTTATTCAACTGTTGCCTCAAGGCACTATATTTTTTAAAAAAACTTTTAATGAGTTATTGGGCAAGAGTTGCATTAAGTCAACTAACAATTGTAGATCAGAAGATTCTCATCAGCTTTAGGATTTTGTCAGAATGCCAGATTGTGACACAGGCTGCTGAAAGCCCATAGAGCAACAGTTCTAACTTCTGAAAAGCATTGTCAGTCAACAAGGTGAGTAACTGATTGCCCATGCTGTCCAAGTATTCACTTTGCCAAAAGAAGCAACATTAGCCGCATGCTACATTTAGTTGAGAGATGGATTCTTAATTTATATGTGGATCCAAACTACTTTTTATGGTTGTTGGAACCACATCAAATTCAAGAATATTGCATCACAATTCCTGTTAGTTTGAGAGGTTAAATACACAAACTCACAATGAATTTCCAAATAGCTTTAACAGTGTAAAAAAGAAACAAACAAAATTTAAAAAAAATCCTCCTCAAACATTCCTGGAGTCTATGTGGTTCTCCTTTGCTGTTCTCTCAACTCCAACTAAATGCAGCCTTAGCCACTGAAAGTAGCTCTTTTCAACTTAGTGATCCTCAAGGTGCAGTCATGGATAACTGATGATCCACAGCCTCCTCACATTGATGGATCAGAGCCTGCTTGCCCCTTAAAATAGCCTCTTCCTATGTGCCAGAATACAGTTGGTGAGAACCTGCTTAACTCTCCATTTATTTCTTCATGTGTGTTTGAGCCCACCTGCCACTTCCCAGAATGTGCTAGGAGCCTGCTTGTCACCTTAGTTATCATGTCCCATCTGCACCATCAGAGGGAACCCATTCATCACATCACTTGGTTTTGGCTGCCCCCGTGTTCAATTAATCAATAGGAACATGTGAATAAGTCAGTGGCTGGATACTGTGGAGTTTCCCCCAAAATAAGACTTGGTCTTGTATAATTTTTTGCTCTAAAAGACACATTAGGTCTTATTTTACAGTTAGCTCTTATTTTCAGGAAAATACGATACTAAATGCATCCGTTTGTCTGGTGATCTTAACTGGGGCTTATTTTTGGGGTAGGGCTTATATTATGAGCATCCTGAAAAATCATATTAGGGCTTATTTTCCAGTTGAGTCTTATTTTAGGGGAAACATGGTAGTTCACTGATGCAAGTGATAATATAAGCAGCAAAATGAATATTTTTAATATATGGAAACAGGACTGAAGTGCATTTGTGGATGTAAGATACATATACTGGGTTTAATGGAACTGTGATCTCACACAAGTATTCATAGAAAAAAGTACAGTTAGAAAATAGGATGAAGAATATCTAAAATTGGATTTAATTAAGATGGAACTCTCTTTACCACTTAAGTCCTTTGCTTTCGTTGATATTTCTACTAGAGAACATTATTGACTAGCTAGTCAGCACAAAAAATGTTGTATTTGTTGTACATGGTACATTAAATAATTCAAGTACCAGATAAATATTTAATTTATAATTTCTTTTTTTGGTATAAATTTGGTTTTAAAAGATTTTTAAAAATGGAGCTGGGAAAGCATATTTAGCAATGCAACCATAATTATTACTTTAATTTTTCCCTAAAGACAAATACTTAATATACTTGGTATTTATCTACACTTACTCCTCATCTTACAACCATTCATGTAGTGACTGTCTAAGTTCAATGGCACTTATTGCCCCTAATAAGGAAGCAGTGAATGTTTTGGGTAGGCTCTGAAGATTTTATTAATGTACCCTGTAACAATAAAGTAGCATTCCTGGATGCCATACAATGCCAGCTCTTGACCTGGTCTACCTTAAAAGACTGATAGCTTCCTATATAAAATGGTTTAATAAGTTATTGGACAAGTTAATATTAATTGTCTAGCTAACAATGAATACTCATAAATATTAAAGGAGAATTAATCAGGTCCAGATACATTTCAAATAAATTGCATGGATGTTCATTCCTTTTCATCTAACCCAATATACTCATTTACAAATTTCTAAGTTGTTGAGAATTCCCAGAGCCCCTCAATATGTGAGATTTGGGGCAGATAACTCCCTGGATTGGGTGTTACGTTGTAAATGCCTAATGCACAGTGGACATTGATAAATCTAGGCTGCAGAAGGCAAAGGTAAATCTAAAATGATCTCTGCATGACAGATGCTTTGCATCAATCAGCAATTCTTTTATTAAATTTGTTAATAAGCAACAAGCCTCCAGCAGAAGTCTGATTCAAACACTTCAAAGCATTCGAACCTTAGCATCCCTATCCAGATCTGTTCTTCAAGAAGAAATGTATTTATTAAAGAGGCCAACGTATATACTACTGTGTTTTTTCTCTCTGCCATTTTACATAAAATATTGAATGTGCAGGACTGTACTAATAAGATTTCCTGGAAAGACAGCCTGCCCTCCCCGAGATGCATACTAAACATCTGTTTTGTATCTGAATGCCAAGCTTTTAAGAATGTTAGTCTGTAAAAAGCACCCAGTTCCTTATTTTAACTGAATCACCAGGTGCTTATGAAATATCATACCCTTGTGAAACCAGAGAGGACAGGAGATAAAAAGGCTGCTGGGGTAGAATATAACATTTCCCCACCAGGAAGATGGTCTGCGAACAGAAGAGAGAAGAGAATATATTGGCTAAATAATAGGACGTATTTTCAAGACTGCATAACAGAAATTCTGCTGAGGCTATTTAAAAAAAAAATTTTTTTTAAAACTAGGATAGAATCAAAGCAGATTATTATACTTTAAAGTTCATATGCATGTCTAGATGCAAAAATAAGCCATGTGCAGCCTTTACTATGCATGTATATGCCCTGCCCAAGTCATAATTGTGTATGTAGAGTCCAACCTCTCAAGGACAATGATCAGTCACAGCAAGTGATACTGTAGCATCAGCAAAGAACCGAACATTCCATCTACACCAGGGGTCTCCAAACTTGGCAACTTTAAGACTTGTGGACTTCAACTCCCAGAATTCTCCAGCCAGCTATGTTGGCTGGAGAATTCTGGGAGTTGAAGTCCACAAGTCTTAAAGTTGCCAAGTTTGGAGACCTCTGATCTACACAATTCAAAATCAGTTCTGGGGAGCCTTCATGTTCATACAAAGGCTTCCTTGCACATGAATTTATTTGACACCCCCCCTAATCCCTCTGCAACCCTCTTCTTCATTACCCTCTTTTCCTAATGGATGAAAAATGATTCAAAGAAAACTAACAATGAGAAATTGAACTGAATGTTTTGTCTTGGTTTCCATTCAGATAATCCAAGAGTACTAATTGTTTTCCACCCCCTGAATCACAGAAAAGAAGGAAACAAATAATCTCTTTATTTTGAGGGGGACCATGTGGTAAGGAGAGGCAGGACAGAGCAGCTCAGGCAAACACTTTTATTCAGGTTAGAAACAAAAAGCCGCTTAGCTGCCGCTGGCTCCGGCTTTTAAGCCAGCACCGTCCAAAGCTTCAGCCACTGACAGGACTTCTATTTTTCCGCTGGTGGCTGAACCAATGAGTGGAGTCTGTTACCAGACTCCACTCATTGCCCATATAAGGGCATACAGAACACCCCTCCCCTCTTGGTTTGTGCCGACCAATCCGGTTTCACCTACAGTACATAGTCACGTAAGTAGGCGGGGCTTTTATGGGTGCGCCTGGACCTGCGCACCTCACTTGTTCCTTGGGCAGCAGCCCGAGTGGACAGGTCTGCCACTGCTCCAGTCCCCACCCACGGAACATTCTGGAACTCCACTTGTGGCGCAGCCAGGACCATCGAGCCAGAGACCTCAGACGCACCCCTGGGATTACTTCTTCACTTGGTAGGAACCTCTGGGTTATTTGTATGGGGTTTGGCATTTGTTCTACTTCTCGCTCTGTCGCGGGTGTTGCGTGTCAAGTGTTAGGCCGGTCGTCTGGATTTGGGACCCGGCCCTGTAGTTGGTCTATGTGGCGTTCCCAGGTTCTTCCTTCTGTTGTCTCTACTCGGTATGACTTGGGTCCTGTAATTTCAGTCACTTTAGCCGGGATCCAAGTAGGCCCGCTCGTGTAGTTATGGGCATAGACCGGGTCCCCTGCCATGAACAGCCTGCATCATCCCATTGAATCTGGAGGTGTCTCAGGGCTGTAGTTCAGATGGACTCGGTTGAGCATAGTCCTCAGTCTGCAGTCCATCAGTAGTTCTGCTGGGCTGCGGTGTGTTGTTGTTTTTGGTGTTGTGTGTTGGGCCAGTAGCATGCGGTCCACCTTTTCCTGCCAGTCGCCGCGGTCCATCCTCCGTAGCATGTCCTTAGTGGATCAGACCATAATCTCTGCCTGTCTATTCGTGGCCGGATGTGCGGGAGCTGACAATGCATGATGGACTCCCAACCCCGCCAGGAACCCCTCAAATTGTTGGGACGTGAATTGGGGTCCATTGTCTGAGACCAAAATGTCTGGCAGGCCATGGGTCGAGAAGATCCTTCAGAGCATCCTTATAGTCACCTCCATAGTGGTTGACTTCATTATGGCTACTTCCAACCACTTGTAGTATGCGTCCACGACTATAACGAATATTTTTCCATGGAAAGGGCCCACAAAGTCAATGTGCACCCCAGCCCAGAGTGCTGTTGGTGTCTCCCATTTCTGGGGGGTGGCTGCCGGTGGCACCAGTCTAGTTTCCTGGCAGGGTGTGCAGGTGGCGACCCAGGTTTCTGTGTCCTTGTCAAGGCCTGGCCACCAGACATAACTCCTTGCTAGGGCCTTCATCTTAACTATCCCGGGGTGGTCCTTGTGTAGCAGTTCCAACATTTTATTCCATAGTGGGGGGGATTACTACCTGGTCTCCCCACAGTAAACAGCCTTTTTGCATTGACAGTCCCACCTGTCTATTCTTGTAAGGCTGGTATTCCTCCCCTGTGGTTGTCCCTGGCCATCCCCTCCCTACCCAGTTCGAAATCCACACCATGACTCTGTCGCGGCTCATCAGTCTTGCAATTTCAGATGACATCATCAGCCTGGGCATTATGCTTTCCGCGAGCAGTACTGATGTGGATGGCACTGGGTCTTTGGCTGGGTGTGGCAGGGGCAGCAGCTAAGTCCGTCAGTGTGTACGATATCTTTCCCTGGCTTGTGGATTAGGCAATAGCAGTACGCAGCCAGGAAAACTGTCCATCTTAGCATCCTCAGCGACAGTATATGTGGTGTGGGTTTGTCACCTGCAAGGATGCCAAGTAGAGGTTTATGGTCCGTGATTAATTCGAAACGCCTTCCATAGAGGTATTCGTGGAAGTGCTTGACTCCTGCAACGGCTGCCAATGCCTCCTTATCTATGGCTATAGTTCTGCTACGTCTTGGAGAGGGTCTTGGAGAAATATGCAATTGGGGCTTCTGTTCCGTTGGGTAGCCAGTGGCTGATGACTGCGCCGATGCTGTAGGGGGATGCATCGCATGTCAGTGTCAGGGGCAGCATCTCACTATATTAGATGAGCACGCTGCTTGAAGTCTGGATATTTTTTATTTTCTGGAATGCGTCAGCCTCGCGTTTCCACCAAGTCCAAAAGGCCGTTTTATCCAGTAGCCTGTGGAGGGGTTCCGCAATGGTCACCTTCTGTGGTATGAAAACATTGCAAAAATTAAGCAGACCCAGGAATGCTTGTAGCTATGCCTTATTTTGTGGGGTGGGGGCCTCCCGGATGGCCTTTAGTTTTCCGGTCATGGGTCGGATACTCACGGCATCTATTAGGAACCCCCAAAATTCCACTTGCAGTACTGTTATATGGCACTTGCTTCTTTTTAGCTTGAGCCCCGATCCTGGAAACGGGCAAGGATTGTTCTCAACTACTTTATTAATTGGCCTCTATTGTCTGCTGAGATGATGACATCATCAAAGTATGGCACGACCCCCGGTGTGTTGTGTAATAGCCATTCCATGATTCTTTGGAACAGGCTGGGTGCTATACTGACTCCGAACTAGAGCCTCTTACATTTGAACGCCCCCCCCGGTGTGTGACTATGGTCTGCGCTTCTGCGGTTTCCTTATCGATGGGTAGTTGCTGGTAGGCCTGGGCCAGGTCTAATTTGGCAAAAATAGTCCCCCGGCCCAGGGAGTGTAAGAGGTGCTGTACCACGGGCACTGGGTAGGCGCTTTGCTGTAATGCCCGGTTCAACGTGGTCTTGTAATCAGCACAGATGCGCACTGACCCATCTGGTTTTATAGGGGTGATGATTGGGGTCTCCCACTTTGTGTGGTCTACCGCTTCCAGGACCCCTCAGTTTATTAGTTTGTCCAGCTGCTCTTTCACCTTTGGGCGGAGAGCAAACGGCACACAGCGGGGTTTTAGGTGGATTGGTGTGACATTTGGGTCTAAACTGAAGGAGATGGGGGTCCCCTTATACTTGCCCAATGAGTCGTTGAATACGTTGCTGAATTCGTGTTCCAGGTCCGCGATGTCTGCAGCCAGTCTCGTTGGGTCGGTCTCCATCACGTGGACCCCAGTGACTCCTATCTGTAGCAGCTGGAACCATTCTCTTCCAAGCAGGCTGGGAAGGTTCCCGTTGACTATTGTGAGTGGCAAGATTCCAGAGAATGTGCCATATTCTATGTGGGCCATCTTCTTCCCCAGGATGGGAATTCAAGAGCCCTGGTAGTCCCTTAGCATGATGGTTTGCGGCTGCAGGTGGACGCGCCGTTGTTTGGGCTGGAGCCGCTTTAGAGTGTCCCACGAAATCATTGAAATGTAGGACCCCGAGGCCACTTCCATGCGGCATGGCTTGCCATCTAGGTGCACAGTGGCCATAATCTTATTGGCCTCAAAAGCATCCATGTGGCCCACTCGGGCTTGTGCATAGTCTATATAGGTGAAGTGCAATTCTTCCTCTCTGGCGCCATCTCGTTGTTTGAATTTCCCGCCGCCTGGGTTTTTCCACTCTCTGCTCTGGTGGCCATATTGTCTGGCAGGGGATGCCGCTCGCCTGCCCTGCTTGCTTGTGGGTTGCAATGCGCAGCAAACCTATGTGATGTGGCCCTGGCATTCGCATCTGCAGCATACGGTGCCCCGGAAATGGCAGGCAGAATGGTGATGGAGCCTGCTGTAACTGCCACACTCCCAGCTCCTGGTCTTCCTGCTGGGCTTGCTGGATCTCAGCTTATGGACCTCTCAGTCGTCGTCATCGTCGCTGCCTTCGGATATGGCTGCATGAGGCAATGGGTAGCGATCCGTGGTAGTTGCATGGATCTTTCCCGCTCCTCGGATCCATGCCGCCGAATTGTCCAATGATTTGGCAGCCCTTGCTTCATTGACAGCTTCTTGAAAGGAGATGTCCTCTCTGGCCAGGAGCTTCTTCTGGAGCACGGGGTATCTCATCCCTAGGATGATTTGGTCTTGGATCATTCCCTCTGTGTCTGGAAACTTGTAGATCTTTGTGAGCCTCCTCAATTGTGCCACAAACGAATTGATCATTTCTCCTTCCTTCTGGCTCCGCATGTAGAAGTCATAGTGGCTGGCTAGGTAGGAGAGAGGCCATAGTGTCCCTTGAGGGTGCATTGTAGCTCGTCCCAGGGCACAGTCTGTAGATCATCGGTGACCAAAGTGTCCACCATCTCATAAATCTCTATATCACAGTACGTTAAGAAGAAAGCCTTTTTCTGTGAATCGGGGGCGGATTGCAGTCCATTTACCTCCAGGTGCAAGTTGAAGTGGCCCATGTAAGATGACCACTTCTCCTTAGTAGGGTCGAACAGGATGGCCATGGGTCGGTGAGCCATGCTGGACACGTGTTGGGTCATTCTGCTCAGCTGATGTGTTCCTTCTGGCTGCTCCTAATGGTGTTGGCTTGCCACAAGGTGTCCTTCGGTCTCTCTGCAGTTCAGTATCCCACATTCATCGCCAGTATTTTGAGGGGGACCACGTGGTAAGGAGAGGCAGGACACGGCAGCTCAGGCAAACACTTTTATTCAGGTTAGAAACAAAAAGCCACTCAGCCGCAGCTGGCGCTGGCTTTTAAGCCGGCATTGTCCAAAGCTTCAGCCACTGACAGGACTTCTATTTTCCTGCTGGTGGCTGAACCAATGAGTGGAGTCTGCTACCACTCATTGCCCATATAAGGGCATATAGAACACACTTTTGCGATGACAGAAAAAGTCTGTTTAGCTTTTTCTTTGCTTCCCAGGATAGAAGTATTGTCCAAAGACTGGCTTTGCTTTATTTCTCCTTGTGCTTCTCTTTGATGTTCAGATATCAAGATGAAGGCAAACATGAAGTTTTCTGATATCTCACTGTCTGTATACAAAGCAGAGGTAGAAAAGGAGGAAATGACCAAGACCTTTTTTCATCTGGCATTCTCTGTGAAGTCAAAGGACAGTTTCTGCTGCACAGTATTTTCTTCACTCTGACCTCATTTGGAAAGGTTGACCAATGGAGTGGCACAGTGGTGGGATTCAATTTTTTTTACTACCGGTTCTGTGGGCATGGCTTGGTGAGTGTGGCAGCGGAAGGATACTGTAAAATCTCCATTCCCTCTCCACTCCTGGGGGAAGGCTACTGCAAAATTCCCATTCCCTCCCCACCCCACTAAGTTGCTTTCCAGCTCCCTTCTCCTGTGCAGGGCAACAAAAGAAGACCCAGCTAATCAGCTGGGACTTGGGAGGCAGAGAATAGATGGGGGCAGGGCCAGTCAGAGGTGGTATTTGCTGGTTTTCTGAACTACTCAAAATTTCCACTACTGGTTCTTCAGAACTGGTCAGAACATGCTGAATACCGCTTCTGGAGTGGCAGCTCCCTGGTCATACACAGATTGTTTTCTCTTTGCAGCCAGAGCAATGGATCATTCATATTTTTTGTTCATTTTTAAAAATGGAAAGGAGACCTGAAAGGCAATTTGGCAATGCATTTTAAATAAATAAATAAAAATAAAACCAATTAACAGGCAGTTGTTTTGGAGTCAAAAAGGGAAATAGTAATTAACCCTTAACCTTGCAATCCAGGCATGTTGTGGCTCTGCAAATGAATGGGAAGAAAACCATCATTAAAGGAACAGTACCTACTGGTAAGAAGGGGAGACCACTTACTTGAAAAGAAAAGAAAAACCTCTGGGAAGAAACTATTAATTAAAAGGCCTGCTGCAAGAAGAAACAAGATTTTTATGCTGGTAGGCATTTATAGGTGTACATGTCCCACAAGCGGCTTCTATTTGCCCACATGCCCTTTATTTTCAAATAAGGCCAAGATAAAACAGTATGACCATAGAACTAGTGATCAGCTACCCAAACCTGATGAATTTCAATCTCAACAGGGCTAAGATCCATTTTATTCTCTAGCTGATCAGCTTCCACACATGAGAGAGCAGCAAAGCTGAGCTGCGAGGAACATTTATGCCTTCTTCCCCAGTGTTGGGATGTGATCAATGACTTCTGGAAGGGGTTTTAGAAGTCAGGTCATTCATGGGTGAAGAGAAGATCCTGGGCATGGAGACAACTGAAAGGGGCTCCAGAAAATCATTGCTCTCAATTGTTCACCTGCAATTGTGGCCGTGCAAGCTATAATTTAGAAGTAAGTTGGCAGTAATTGCTGTAACTGCACCTTTTAAAAAAGGTGCTAGATTCTTTTGTTTCTATAAACGTGATTTACTAATGATGCCGTTCATCATTTTCTGTCAGAACTATGTCAGGTAAATATGAGAATGTGCGTAGTACTTTTGCATGTGTATAAAAGGAAGGAAGTTATGTCATAAAAGAGAAAAACTATCAACTCTTACTGTTAAATTAAAAAAAAATTCTAATATTATTAGGGTCATTGAAACTAAACTAGACTATGCAAGTTCATGTGCTCATTTCCTCTGCTCAGGATGAATGTGTTTAACACACTTTCTTATCTTTCTACACCTTTGGGGTTTTTGAACTTGAACTGCTCACTCTTCTTGTCCCAAGGTATGTAAGTTGGAATAAGTGCTGGAGAAGAGTCTGATCAGAAAGGTTCAGAGAAACAAGAGCTACTGTAGACAAAGATGCAATGATCATTCCCTTGAATGATTATATGCCAGCTAGTCCTGAAAATTCCCTTGATACCAGTCTCTCAGTTATTGCTGACTTCATATCCTGCTCTTCCTTTGAAAAAAACTTAAGCAAGTTTCTTTTCAACCTGCAACTCGAGCAGTCCTCTGGTCCACTTAAATAATACTGATAATGCTACATCAGGGATTTTTTAAGCACTCCAAACTTCACATCACACCAAGCTATAATATGATTGGTTTGGTTTGGCTTTGCATGTTGTACTAACCCAGGCTACTGCAGTTTGAAAACCATGAATGAAACTTAGCAATCCAACTGTTTCCTTGCTATCTAAGCTATGGCTCAACAGGATGTGGAAAAATAAACTAATCCTTGAGACAAGAACCTTCCTGCTTGGAAATTAATTGATATCTATCCTGACCTTAATGTGCTATAAAGCTATATCACAGCAATTTTCTGTTTCCATAAATGGAGGTTCTGTACAAGGAAGTGTATTCCTTGTTGTAGCAATGGGCCAGCATTCTGTGAAAAATGTGTGTATCGCCTCATTCATAAACCTTGTTTGTTTGGCTGCAGATGTGCACATCAATATAAACGTGTCCTTTTGCATGTAGAATGATAGGTCTATAATTATGCCCTGAAAACAGTTTGGAGAGTTCCAAAAGGAAATGTCATGTGTGCTTTGGTAAGAGACGAAAGTATAAAAGCAAACATCTTTCTACAATTAGTGTCTACTTGTCCCTCAAGATTCTTCTGCTCCTTTTTATTGTCCAAGGCAGGCTTCCAGCTGTGGACACCAAAAAGTCATTTTGAGTTTGACCACAGACTAGGAACCATTTTCCTCCTTAGTTGTCTGCTCACATCAATATATTATTTAGGAAGAACATCTGGACCGAGCATTGGCTACAGAGTTAGCCACACACATGATCTTTTGTTCCAATTGGCTGAGCAGAATGCTGATATTCTAGTCTGGAGCAGTTAAAATACTTGGAAATAAAATTTTAATACGTGCTCAGGTTAAAGGCTTAAAAACTGGAAGGACATTGAGTCTTAACACATCAAGGAAGATGACAATATGGAAGCTGTATTGTAACACTAATATATTACCTCAGTATTAAAAAAAATGCCAGAGGCTAATTGAACTCATTTAACAGAATCAGCCATCAATCATACCTCATTCAGATCAATAACAGATTCAAAATTCTGTACTCACAGGGCATTCAGACTGTAGTACAACACTGTTCTCACAGAATCAGAGTAAAGTAAGTTAGAACAGATCCGAGAAGTTGAGAAGAGATGCCTACTCCATTATGTCAGAAAACTATTTCACTAACCTGCCTGGCATATATCAAGGGAGATATATCCCACAGTTTGTCCAGCTTGCTTATCCATTGCTCTGGTTAGCTGGAAGGTCTTTGTTGTGTCTGGATGAAAAGGTCAGCAACCATCATCATAGCTCATCAATGGCCAAACATTCCACCAGCTCCTGTTGCACAGATAATATCCCTAGAGTCCGTTCATGGACTTGGTGATTATTTAGCAATATGGTACTTGTTAATCAATGTCTGAGCAAAATACATCAGTCTTATTTAAAACATTAGGATAAGCTAGTATGCAAGTGGACTCTTTCAGTGCACCAGTACTGATTTAACCTAACAAAGATGTGCACAAGATGGTGTTAGATTGGCCAACCTGTGTTAAGGATTAGGAGCCAGAATTTTTAAGAAACCAAAGCTTTGCCTCTTCATCATCATCTAACATTTGTTATTATTGCTTTTGCTGGCTTCTTCCTTTTACTATTGTCACTTCCTAGTGACAAATTCTGAGCTTACAAGAAATGTTCTCTGCTCTCTCCACTCTTTCCAACAGTTTCAGCACCACTGAATTCTGTATATGGAAGCATGGCTGCCTGTCATCTGGTCATCATTCCATTGTTCAGTTAAAGCAAAAAAGGACAAAGTTATGATGGTAACATCAGAAACCATGTGCTCCTTCTTACCAACTGAGTTGGGAGAAGAAAGATGGAGAAAATGATAGAGAAAATATTTTACTTACTGGGAAGAGAAGAGGGAAAGGAGGAGGAGCTGGATCATCCTGGCAGAAGAAATGACAAAAGTGACTATCTAGAGTGAAAAGGAAGAACCAAGTTCCATTCTTGGATCTCAAATTATCTAGTGCTGGCTGAGGTTTGGTTGATTCTTTTCAGTTCTTCTACCATGCCAGAACTGTGAATCGGATGGGTAATTTCTCTGAAAGTTTCCATTGGCCGAATATATTCTTCAACAATTTCTCATGGGCAGCCTCTTCCATAGCCACGAGAGCAGCACCACTACTGAGAAAAAGGCCCATGAGAGGAGTTTCCTCATGAGGTCTTTCCTTGGCATATAATTGAAGCCTAGGAAGTCAGAAAGGCTGTAGACTGCTGGAGGGATAATTATATCATCCAAGACACACCCTTTGACCACTTCTTAACTAAATAGGTGCAAGTAGACCACATTCTGCCCACATGAATTTTTCTAAAATACTCTTCTCCTTTCTAAAGTAATTCATCAAATTATATGAGAACTGGCACTGGGAAAATGCAGAAGAATTCCTCTTCCAGGAGCTACTTTCAGCCATCCTGTCAAAATTAAGCCAACTTTTTCCAACCTGTTGCCTTGCAGATTTGTTAACCCCAGAATTTCAAACCAACACAGCTAGGATGGCTATGTTCCTGAGAATAATGGGACTTGTAACAGGAGCATACCTAAACAGCATCATCTGGAGAAAATGGAAATATTTTTTTCTACATGAATGAGAGCTTTTCATACTCAACTGCTCCGGTGCAATCAAATGTATGTATGCATGTATGTTCAGTATTCTGGAATATAGTACATATCAGGTAGTCCTCAATTTATGACTAGCATTTTCTGCCATTTGCAGCAAATTGTAGTCATGTAACCATGATTTATGAAGATTTTGTCCTGTTTTGGCATTTAGTTCTGACTTCGGGCAAAGCCCACCCATAGCAAACATTTGCTTAATGATTGCCATGTTTGCTTAACAACCTCTGCAAAAAAATAGTTTGTAAAATAATAGTCTGTGATGAGATGACTTGCTTTATGACTGTCACAACTCATGACCCTAATTGTGGAGCTCAATTACAGTAATAACTCAAGGACTCCTGTCTATAATATTTATAAGCACTTGCAGAACATAAGCGCAATGGCTAACCTCAAAAAGCTAAGCAGGATCAGACCAGATTACTAGTTGAATGGGAGATGACCACTGATGTAGGTTAGTCTAAAACCAGCTCAAGAGGCAGCACTGACATCCATTTCCATATTCTCATGAAGAAAACTATGTGGATAACTTTGCAAAGTCACCAGGACTTGGATTGTGGACAAGGGTTTTTTTGAGTCCACGTTATATATTTTTTTAGAAAATAAAGATTTAGCCTCGGAGAACTCTCCTCCTCTTGTACAGATCCAGTTCAGATGTTCCAGACATTTTTTTTAATTGATGAGTATATATCCCTTGCTCCACATACTCCTATTAGCTAAGAAAATTTTGCCATATGTCCCATGAGTATCAACATTAGAAAGACAAATGACTATTCAAATATGGCTTTCCCCTCAGAAGAAAATGAATGAGCTATAGAAATCATAAGGATTTTTGTCACTTAAACTGCTGAAGGAAAAAAAAGATAAGTTTGTTCAACAGGAGCACATGTACACTAGGTATGTAACTTCCCTCCATGGTGCTGAGTGATCACTACAGATGAAACAGTGCTTTCAGGCATCTTCCCAAATAAGTCTGTTTTTCATTCCTCTGATATTCCTCCTCTATTTTAATTTTTCCCTGCCTTCCAGTCAACTTGTAAAACATCAAACCCCATCTTTTTCTTAATCAAATGTTCAGTATAAAACACTTTCATGTTACCAGACGCTTTGCCATAAGAAGGGGTTTCCTATTCTGATTTTTAAATAGTAAATGTAAAAAGGAGGCTGGGTTGAAACCAATACACAAACAGAGATCTGTTGAGGAGAGAGAGAGGGAGGGAGGGAGGGAGGGAGGGAGGGAGGGAGAGAGAGAGAGAGAGAGAGAGGATTTCCATTCTCATTTATTGTGGAGAAAGAAATGCCAAAACAGAACTATGAAAAAAATATTTCTGAGAGCTTACACATTTAGAACTTTGCTATGCTAAGAGGGAAATTAACTGTGATATAAATGCTGGCAGAATTATCTAACTTGTGTGTGCATAAGATTTGTTCTTTTTTCTGAAATGTAATTTATTCTCTGAGATACTGAGTACATTTTACTCTGAATGCCATAAACCATTTGCCTGCATTTCTCAGCTGCTATACTTAGTTCCAATTTTTTTTCCTCTTTCATTTGCATTAGAAAACAAGGCTCATAATACAGTTACCCTAAATCTTACAACCTCTGCCCCCTTCTCCCCAGCAATTACACCAAGAAAGATGAAAATACCAATTCCTGCTTGCTAGAGATTCCATTCTACCACTCTTTGTGAGCAGTTGGTGCAATTACACAAATAGCTTTGTAACTATTTTCCCAATCCTTATCCAATTTGGATGGATGTTTTACAGAGCTGTTTATAATGAAACTTTGGAACATTTTAGATTATGTGATCTCTACACCGGGAAACATCTAGAATTAGTGACCATTTCTTCAATCAAGAAGAAAACAGCTTATTATTTTTCATAGCAGCCCTTCAAGAGCAGGACTGGATGTTTGAAGCTTATCCCATGAAAAAGAAAACACTGCTTTTAATACAGTATTGAACTACCTTCACATATATTATGATACATGAAGCTATCTAGTTTATCTGCAATTCAATTTGTTTTCTATTCAAGTTTTTTTTAAAAAAAAGGCCTCCCAGCAGTGCCTTACTAATTATTGTAAAAAGAGCATATTAGCATCAAGATTAGTATGTTTAGATCAGCGCATAACCCTTAGAGAAATTTTGAGAGCACAGTGGTTAAAGTGCAGTATTACAGGCAAACCCTACCAACAGCCTACAGTTCAATCCTGATGTGGATCAAGGGTGACTTAGCTTTCCATTTTTCTGAAGTCAATAAAATGAAAACCCAGATTGTTGGGGGCAATATGCAAGTAATGCTTCAACATTGTAAACCATCCAGAGAGTGCTGTAAAGCATTATGTAGTATGTTAACCTAAAGGCCACTGCCATGTTATTTTCTGCCCCACAAGTAGTCTGCTAAGCTCCCATGTGCCAAAGAAAGGAAGTAACTATTGTCGATGAATATGCTTTGAAAGGATGCAGAAGACATGCTGTGGAATTTACATTTGATTAATACATTTCTGCCATTTATTCAACTATCTGACTTGTTCAGATAGAAATTTCAGAAATCAAGCTTCTTAATGGGGACTGGGATTACTATCAATCAGCAATGCAGTTATAAAGTGAGATATCATGTGACTGCATCGCTTAGCAACAACAATCCTGGCAATTCCATTGGCTGTCGTACTGCCAAGATGAGCAAATCATTACTTGGGAAGCACTGGGAGTCCCAGGTAAGGAGCATGCAGCTACCATGGAAGGAGCAATAAAGGCTCTTGAGAGGCCTGATACAAGCTATGCATAAGTACAGGAAGGATGAGAGGAGCAACAAAAAAAAAGAGAAAAGTATGAATATGATAAAGAAAGAAAAAAATAGATAAAGTAGTCACTTCCAATCGTTAACACAACAAATAAAAAATGAATGATTATTTAGCAAATTATTGTTCATTTCATTATTGTTATTTATATTATTACAGTTGAATTCCAAAGACATTGTTCTCCCCAGATTCTGCACTTTCTAGTGCATGAGCTCCCACAAGGCAACACTCCTGGACAGAAGATGCCACCTGCACTTGAATTGTATGGATAGAGGCGAATAATCAGTCTTCTTTCTGGCCAGAAATGAGGCTAGTGTTCCAACCCAACTTATGTCTTTGTCATGATCTTATTTACGAAATGGAGCTGGCTCTGTCATGGTCTGAGTTTGAAATGGAGCTGACTTCTTCTGGACCTGTGATAACCACACTTACTTGGGACAAACCATATGTGTATATGTGTAAACAATGAGTATTAGTAATAAGCAAAACATAACCATGTTTTGCTTATGTCTTTGTTTGTCTGTGTGTGATTACTTAATAAAAACTTATAAAAAAAAGAGGTGGTATTCAGCAGGTTCTAACCAGTTCTGGAGAACTGGTAGCGGAAATTTTGAGTAGTTCTGAGAACCAGCAACTACCACCTCTGACTGGAGATTTTACAGTATCCTTCCTCTGCCACGCCCACCAAGCCACGCCCACAGAACCATAGTAAAAAATTTTGAATCCCACCACTGGTTCCGGTGATAATTTTCTATTTCTTCCTAATTTTCCCATAACATGCAAAGTATGTATCAGTAAATAATTTGGCTTTGGTATCAATCCTATAACTCTGTTTTGGAGATATGTCATTATTGGTCATAAGTTCATTAACTAACATACAAATTAACCTTTCTATCTGCTTATAGTCATAAATTAATGTTTATTTTGTTGGTTGTGCTAGGATATAGAAATTCTGTATTTGCAGATATGCTGTAATAAAAATAGTGACTATGCAAAAAAAAAAACAATGAGTATTAGTAATGACCCTGGTTGATTACACACCAACCTGCATTGTGTAATGAATACTTATCAGCCTTAGCAAGCTGTAGCATGTTCATGCCAATCCAGGTGTTAATGGGATGGGTAATCATTCGGAGACTCTATGAGCTTTGATCCAGCCATGTTACATTTTTTAAATCAATAAAAATGTATTGATGTTTTTCAAAGAATTGCGGTAGCTACAAAAAAGCTCAGTCTAGCTTCTATTCTTGTCAAATGTTGACACTAACAGCCAATTCTGGAGAAACAACTGCTACCTGCAATCAAGTTTTCCACAAGAAGTTTTAAATTCATGAAAAATCCTTAGACTGTTTTCAAGAATGGAAAAGGCATTCTAAAATGCCCAGCTGTCACTGGTACAGTATACGTCTCTTCTATTTTTGTTAATGAATGCAAAATTAAACATAAACTCATTCATTTCATTCCTGTGGAACTGATTGGATTCAAACACATCAGTGCAAAATGAAATCCTATTCATTCCTCATTTAATTCTATTACAAACCTCCTGGAACAGCAGGTATGGTTACAAAGAGAATAACTTTCCAAGACAACTTATAAAATGAGCAATGGTTATGCTATTCTTAGGTCATCTGGCAAATCTGATGCATCAATGAAGATTAGGAATTCCAAAATGATGTATGTTAACCTAACAGGCATCTGAAGATGAGTGGGATTTTCTATTAAAATCAATGATAAGTAAAACACAAATGAGGAGCTGAAAAAAAATTGACTTAAATTTGTAATGAAAAAAATGTAATTCTAATGCAGTAGGAATTAAATGAAACTTCTCATAAAGAAAATGGAATGACTAATAATAAAAAATACATATTCTTATTACATCAAAGGAAATGTGTAGAAATCAGAATAAGTAGGTCCAAGTCCATAATTATTTTATAATATAATATAGGCTACAGGGTTCTATTTAAATAATGGCAAATCACATTTAATAAAACTATTGGGCATCCTGTTATGTATGCAGGTTTGAAATCATTGGTTAAGTTTGAATTGTTCTTGTAAAGTGTTGGAAATGATTGGTTTAGAAAGTGCGGGAAATCCCTGCACTCTGATTGGCTGTCAGCTGCGGCTGCCGGCTATAAGTAGCAGCCGCAGCAAAGCCAGTGGGGTCTGTTCTGAGCTGTAGTCACTAATAAACAAAAGAGCTTGAAGTACTCCGCGTCTGTCTCTTCATGCAAACATAACACTGGTGATGAAGGTGGGATTCCCCTGAAGAGAAGGCAACGCGGAACAGAAGAAGAGCGAGATGGCTGTGCTGAACACCCCCCCAGCCCCGTTCGATCCGACGGCAGAAGACTGGGAGTCGTATGCAGATCGTTTCCAAATGTATTTGGAGGGAAACGATCTTGCTGCCATTTCCGAGCAGTGGAAGAGAGTGGTCTTCCTTATGTACTGCGGTCCGGCAGTTTTCAAGATGGCGAAGGCCCTCGCGGGAGCAGCAGACATGAAGGTAATGGCTTGGCCTGATCTGGAAAGGCTGTTAAGAGCCCATTATGTGCCACAAGTATCGTACCTCATTAAGAGACACACTAGTTTTACCGTCACGATCAGGGGGAAAACGAAAGCATAAACCAGTTCGTGGCAAGTTTAAGAGACATTGGGGGTGCATGAGAATTCAACAGTTTAGAGGAGGCCATGCGCGATCGTTTCATTTTAGGCCTTAAAGACAAGGTGCTGCAGAGCAAATTATTAATGAAACCTAAGATCACGCTGAAAGAAGCAATAGAAGAAGCCTCTTCAGCAGAAGCTACCAAGTCCTCAGCAGCAGCCATGAAAAAGATTAACAAGGCCACAAGCCATTCTGATGGGGAAAAGTCCACAACAACTCATTGTGAGTGTTATGTATGTAGGTTTGAATGTTATTGGTTTATTTGAACTGTTCTTGTAAAATGTCAAATGGTATTGGTTTAAATAGTGCGGGAAGAAACCCTGCACTCCCATTGGCTGGCAACCACGGCTGCAGGCTATAAGACGCAGCCGTAGCCAAGCCAACTCGGGTCCATTCGAGCTGTAGTCACTGAATAAACTCTTTGCTGGAACTCTTCGCGTCTGACTCTTCATGCAGACTTAACAGTGAGCAAATAGATTCTGAGTCAGACTGTAGTGAGGTGGAGGAAGGAAATTACAGACTCAGAATGGAGCGGAAAAAGAAAGACCTGGGAAGAAAGAGGCAAGATTTTTACTGCAGAGGTTGTGGGGGAAGCCACCCCCACACTGAATGCAAGTTTCTTGATACCATCTGCCTCCGTTGTGAAAAAAGAGGTCATCTAGCAAGAGTCTGCAAATCATCCAGAACTCCACCCCACAGAAGAAAGTTTGCTGCAAGCAAAGACAAAGAATTCAAGCCTAACAACTTCAGTGAGAAAGCGGGGCGCAGCACAGAAGCAAATGGGAAGAATGAAACTCATCAAACAGTAACTATTGGTCATTCTTCCCCATTAAAGAGCAGAAAGGTGCATGTCAAGGTACTTATTGAAGGAAGGCCTTGCCAAATGGAAGTGGACTCAGGCTCATACCTATCTATGGTGTCATGGGACACTATTCAAAGACTGTTACCAAATATCCAGAAGAATCACTTCAAGAAGCAAGCATTGATTCTTAAAGACTACCAAGGGAACAAGATTCCAGTAGTTGGAACAAGAGAATTCAACGTGAAATTCAAGGGCCACACCAAGCACCTACCACTGACCATCGTGGACAAGGACTGCCCAAGTCTGCTGGGCCTTGAATGGTGCAACCCACTGGGCATCGAGGTGACTGGCATCAATCACGTGAGCAACACTGAATGGGAAGAGGCCTTGAAGTCTGAGATTCCAGAGGTCTTCAGCGGTGGATTAGGCAAGTACTTGGGGACCCTTTAACATAGATCCCAAGGTACAACCAATCTGTTTAAAACCCAGAAGGGTTCCATTTGCTTTAAAGGAAAAAATTGATGCACAATTAGATAAACTAATAGCCCAAGGGGTTTTAGAGCCCACTGACCACTCCAGGTGGGAGACACCCATAGTCACACCAGTCAAGGCTGATGGGTCTGTAAGAATCTGTGGAGACTACAAGGGGACATTAAACCATGCACTACAACAGAGCGCATATCCAGTTCCAGTAGTGCATCATTTATTACATTCTCTTGGAGGGGGCACAGTTTTTGCCAAATTGGACCTGGCACAGACATATCAACAGTTAACAGTTGATGATGCCACTGCAGAAGCCCAAACCATTGTGACCCATAGAGGTGCTTTCAAATGCAAAAGGTTGCAATTTGGAGTAAGCGTAGCACCTGGCATCTTCCAAAGCCTTATGGAAAGAATGTTACAAGGGTTGCCAGGGGTGGTGCCCTATTTTGATGACATTTTAATTTCTGCTGAAAATGACACTCAGTTACAAGAGAGACTCAGAGAAGTCTTGATCAGATTCAAAAAAGCGGGGTTAAAAGTCAAAGAAGAAAAATGCACACTTAGAACAGATAAAGTGGAATTCTTGGGTTACAGGATCGATAAACATGGCATCCACCCCACAGAGGCCAAAGTTCAGGCAATCAAAGAAGCCCCCAGGCCAAAATGCAAAACAGACTCATTAACTTCTATCATATGTTTCTACCTCAGCAGGCAACTATTGCAGAACCCCTACATAGGTTGCTAGACAAGAAATCTACATGGGTCTGGGGCAGGAAGGAACAAACTGCATTTAACAATATCAAGAGACAAATCACGTCTGATTCTGTACTGATACAGTTCTCTGAGAACTTGCCTGTTGTTCTGACTTGTGATGCCTCCCTTTTGGAGTGGGGGTGTTGAGCCACATGCTTCCCAGCGGGAAGCCCCTATTGCATTTTACTCGCCTTGACCAAAGCAGAGAGGAATTACAGCCAACTGGACAAGGAAGCCTTGGCAATTGTAGCAGCTGTCAAGAAATTCCATGAGTATCTATATGGGAGAACATTTACTGTTGTCACAGATCACAAACCTCTTTTAGGCATTGTGGCAGGGAACAAACCAACGCCCATGATCCTGTCACCAAGAATGCTGAGATGGACTGAATTTCTTGCTGCTTATTCATACAAACTGATCCACAGACCTGGTAAAGACATTGGGCATGCCGATGCTTTGAGTCGCTGCCCACTTTCTTCACACATTGAGGACCCTGTTCCTCAGACTCACACCTTTTTTCTAGAAACTGTTGCCAAGCTTCCAGTACATGCTGCTGAAATTGCCAGAGAGATTGCCAAAGACACTTTATTGGCTCCTGTTATAGGCTGGATTAAGAAAGGTTGGCCACTTCAAGATCTACCTCAACTTGCCCAACCTTTTAAATCCAGGCAAACTGAATTATCTGTATTAAGAGGATGTATTTTGTGGGATAACAGGGTGGTTATTCCTGCAAAACTACAAAAGGAGGTTTTGGAAATGTTACATGAGGGTCATCCGGGAATTGTCAGAATGAAGGGATTGGCCAGGAGTTATGTATGGTGGCCAGGTATTGACAAAATGGTTGAAAACTGGGTTGCATCTTGTCCCAACTGTCAGGAAGTCAGGCCTGCCCCACCTCTCGCCCCCACACAGGAATGGGAATGTCCTAGGGGCCCATGGTCCAGGATTCACATTGATTTTGCTGGCCCTACCAGAGGGCACACCTTCCTTATTATAGTAGATGCATATTCCAAATGGCTAGAGGTTATCCCCATGGCATCCACCACAACTGAAGCTGTCATCAAACAGCTTAAAAAGCTTTTTGTAACTCATGGGTTACCTGATGTACTTGCTTCTGACAATGGTCCTCAATTTACATCCAACCTTTTTGAATCATATCTAGCACAGCAGGGTATCAGACATGCCCTGACAGCCCCTGGCTATAAGTAGCAGCCGCAGCAAAGCCAGTGGGGTCCGTTCTGAGCTGTAGTCACTAATAAACAAAAGAGCTTGAAGCACTCCGCGTCTGTTTCTTCATGCAAACATAACACATCCTAATCCTTCTTCCCCCTACTTTTTATTCATCTACCTCAGAATGGGACAACTCGCCACAGCAAATTTGCTACAGATAGCTCAATGCTGACAATTTGCCATGGCCAACTCACCATGGGACAATTTGCTGTAACCAATTTGCCACAGAAAAATTGGATGCAGGACAATTCAACAATTTTATTTAATTATTTAAAATAATTTTTAAAAATATTTTAGTTTTTGTCATTCACATTTCATTTTGTCCCTCTTTTTTCATCCTTTTTAATGATTCTATTTTACCATTTCTTCAATATTATGGATCTTTTATCCTGCAGCAAGTTGTCCTGTGGTAAGTAGGCCATGGCAAATTGTCTTGTGGCAAGTTGGCTATGGCAAGTTGGCCATGGCAAGCTGGCCAAGGTGTGTTGGCTCTGGTGAGTTGTCCTCGACCCCATCTTTTTTCTTCCTTGACAAAAAGGAGTGAGATTTGAATCTATGGCATTTTGTTGTTGTTTATTATCTTTATAGACTAATAACAATGTATTTAAAATTGTTCTGCCAGATGGGACTTTTGGGGAAGACTGAAGACAACTTCATTAAAAGCAGAATCAGCATAAAGAGTGGCAAGTAGGCCTGCTTTTCAGAATTCTTCTTTGAATAAGGAAAGGATTCCAGACAGTTGCTTCTGGAGATGAGGAGACTGCAAAGTAGTGGTCTCTAAGTGGGTTTAATGCTCTAGGAGATGAGGGAATATTGATCTTGCTTAAATCATGGTCTATGCCTTTGAAAACACACTAAATTTACATACTTTTCTAATACATTTCAGAAGTTGTTATGCCAGATCTTTGGCCTGACAAGTGTGAAAACAGTGGGTGAATTTCTTTCAATCTTTAGTGCAAGAAGCTTTAGCTACAAGTTTAAGAACTTTATTTTTTTAGTGAACAGCAAAAAAGTTTGATTTTAAAAAGTTACAAACAGATTCAGATAAATTTGAACTAAGAGTTTGGATTGAAGCAAAAAAAATAACCTTGGATATACTGAATGATATTTTTGAAAAGTGGATTCAGAAGTTAATTTTAATATTGTCCACTTCTACAGATAGACAGTGTCTAAAAGATTATATAGAAGAGGATCAAGTTTTTTCTGACAAGAGTGAGTCTGAGTTTTGTGTTTTATGAGAATGACATGGAAAAAGATATTATATTGGACATACAAAAGAAATCAACTTCTTAATAATGTCTTAATAATTAAAAGGGTATAAAAACAGCAAACACAAGAGAGTGATCTAGATAATTTTCCTAAATTGGAGTTACAAAAAAAAAAATTTAAAGTTGGAAACCCTTAATGGACTTTTGCTGATATCAGGAGTAAAATGATGACACTTTGTGGATTTGTTTATAGTTAAATGATGGGATATGGGGAGATCATTTCTTATATTTTAAGAGAAAATGATGTTACTAAAGTGGCTTGTACTTGGAATGAAGACGTGAAGCAGAGGTGGTATTCAGCAGGCTCTGACCAGTTCTGGGGAACCGGTAGCGGAAATGTTGAGTAGTTCAGAGAACTGACAAATACCACCTCTGACAGGAGATTTTACAGTATCCTTCCCCTGCCATGCCCACCAAGCCTCGCCCACAGAACCGGTAGTAAAATTTTTTGAATCCCATCACTGGTGTAAAGTCACTTCTGTATATATTTCTTTATTTGTCTACTATTTTTTTCTTTTTTTTCTATTTTTTCCTTTGTTCTTTTTTCTGCACCTTTTACTCATTTTTAACCTTTTTTCCCATGGCATATTAGTTTTTAATTGTTGTAATTATAATATTTAATAAAATTGTTGTAATTGTCTTGCCAGATAATTCTTAGGAAATCAGACAAAAATTAAATTCATTCAATAATTAAATTGACTTATATATATATTTAACACAATGGATTAAATCCTGGTTAGGAGGAGGAAGGAGTATTTAGGTATATTCATAAACCCTTGAGTTATTTAGCAAAATAATAAAGGGAATAAAAATAATAAATAAATAAATAAATACACTATAGCAGGGGTGGCGAACACGCGGCTCTCGAGCCGCATGCGGCTTCCAGCCAAAATGAATGCGGCTCTTTGCCTCTTATATTATTATTATATTATTATTATATTATATTATTTTGTATACTGTGGCTCTTTGCCAAGTTTGGATTTTGTTATGCTGCTTCTGAGGAGGGATCTCTGAGGAGAGATTTCCGAGCGCGTAGTCCCGCCCCCGGCTGCGTCATCCCGTCTCCCATCCCTCGGAAACAACTGCACGGGCCAGCGAGCGTGGTGTGGCTCTCTGACTCTCACAGTTTAAAATTGTGGCTCTTTGTGTCAAACTTGTTCGCCACCCCTGCACTATAGAGATGACTCTTAAAATTTCCACCACTGATATAGATAATCAGTTCCAGAAATCTAATTATGTCCAATGTAGGTTATTTGTCTCATTTTCCAATTAGTGTAGACTATTGATAATAAAGGTAACAATACCTAACATTTGTAAGCTCCCCTAAACACCATCAACTTAAGCAACCAGATACTATGACTAGTTTTATATCTTGTAGTAACCAGAATATAGTCTGGTTGCTTTGCAGATAATTATGTTTTGTAAGCCATAGTTTATGGCTTAGTGCTATGTGTGAACTCAGCCAACTGTGCGTTTTTGAATAGTTTGTGGTTAACCAAAATGTTGCTTAGAGCAATTTGTGATTTGGTAGAATTTTGGTTGAGATTCAATGTGAGTGCCTTGCTTAATCAGTCTGAGTCAAAATGCTATAAACCAAGAGCAAAAATAATACTTGTTGCACTGAAAAAAAGAAGTACAGATGTTAGTTTCCTCCTTGCCCAGAACAAATGAAAATCTATATAAACTAGTGTGGATACAAAAATTCATTTTCCCGGGGAACATGAATAGCAGCCAAATACAATGTATACCTGACTCTGTGGTTTCTTCCCCAAACCCCAAAAACTTTAACCATAGACTGTCTACTATTGACCTCACCCTTTTCCTAAGAGGTCTGTAGGGGGAGTGCATAAGCGCACCAACGTGCCTACCGTCCCTGTCCTATTGACTCTTTTTTATTTTTCTTATATGTGTCCATTTCATGTAATCATAACTATGTTTATACTTATACCTATTATCTTGTAAGCGATTGACAAATCAAATAAATAAATAAAAAATAAATAAATAAGTGTACATAAAGCTGGCTATTATGAGGTCATGAAGGTTACACACAAAGACCCTTTATCAAGGTCTGAGACCATAGTTTAGCTGATCCACCAAGCTTTCTTTGCTCCACCAAGCCTTTCTTGTTACTTCTTGCATGGAATGTTTTTCTTCTGCGAACTTGGTCTGTCACTCTTATACACCTTGGGAGTGAAAATCAATAGATAAACTAGAAGATCTTGAATTTAGCTTTCATAAAGCAGGAGCAACAAAGGAAAAGATTGCCTTTAATGTGTGGACATTGTTTCACATCAGGGGTGGGATTCTACCAGTTCAGCCCAGTTCTATAGAACCAGTAGCTCCAAAGAGCAGCTGACACCAAACCGGTTTACTCCGAATATCTTCTTGTCTTCGGTTGGATGCAACCGCCTGCCCGGGCTCTAGGCTGTCCTTTATTCCCTGCTAAAGCAACCTTAGTTGCTTTGTGTGGCACAGCTGAGTGCCCTGCATCAGCAGGAGAAGGTTATTCCTTGCAGGAGAAGTTGATTTACAAGTACTGTGCATGTGCATGCTCACTAAACTAGTTGTTATGCCAGTAGGATCCCACATATCTACAGGATGCTTTCTTTATGAGCTACAAAGATATCAGAAGTTTTAAATCATTATTCTTCTACTAAAATCCTGGCTTCATTTCCTTGCATTCACTGGGCCTTTGCTTGGTCCCCTCCTTCCAGTCTGGAATTAGCTTCACTCTCTGATTTTTTTTCTGAAAGAAAAGAAAACAAGCAAGCAAACAAAGAAACAACCTTGCACAGTTCATTGTCATCTTTCTCAACTTTCACAACTGACCCCCAACAAAATCAGGGGTTAGCATTTTCAAGGCAATAGACAAGTTACAGAAAATCTACATTTCAGCAACCACAAGCTTTACAAGCCTTTCTTCACAAGACCAAAGATCAGGGCAGGTAGGAATTTATCCGGAGGCAAGAGATAATTTGGCATGATAAAACTTTATTGAAGATGTTAATGAAATGTTACGCACATGGTGGTCTCAAAAATTAGTAATTAAACTTTCCCAATGGCTTTTCTAATGATTGCTGAATAGTTTCCAGGAGATGGTAGTTGATATAAAAATCAAATCCAAAAATATCTCTGCTATGGGGCTTTATCTGCTTTTAATCAACCAACTGTTACACTCTAGAACATTTATCATCTTTTGCAGCTGTTTATGAATGATCCAATTGATTTGGCCTCCTTTTATGTCACTCTGGGTTACTTTATTCATAAACATTCCAAACTGCTCTTTGATACAAAAATAGATAACTTAAATGTTTTGCTAATAACAGTGACATTAATCAGAGCTCACAAACAATTTGCTGCAAAAAGTCTAAAAGAGAAGTGGGCATTCAATGCTCTTCTGATCTTGATGAACTACAACTTAAGAGTAGCAAGAGTGAGAAATACCAGGAACTGGGCTAAGTAGTTCCTAGTTTTATTTGAAGTATCAAGTTTAGGACTGCAGATTTTGAAAATAATATAATGCTCCAGAAATACAGTCTCATGATTAAATAATATTTTAATAGCATCTCTTTGTACGTGTCACAGTTTGAATTTTGAACAGTACTATTACATGATTAAATCATAATTACCAGCCAATTTCTGAATTGGACAAATTGATCGTTTTTATTGGCCCATGCAAATTTCTTACTTCTAAAGCTCTGATGAGCAAAAATGGCAAAGGATGAGTAGAGACATGTTTTTTTATATGAACAGTGTCCCTTCTATCTTTGCTCCATACAGTCATATATAAGATTTTTAAAAATCAGACTGGGGCTTCTTAAAACTACATTGATTTGAAGAGCATGAATATTTTTCTTAAACTAATATAATATTCATTTTTTAATATAGACATTTATTCCCAAGATTCTTGGGAGTCTGCCAATTCTGTATTTTCTATGGTTCTAGAGAATGAGAATTTCAAGAATGAACATATATTATGTGGTTACAATAGTTCTACTCACTGTTCTATTCAGAGTCTATCTTCCAATGTTATTGCTCTTTGAAAAAGCATACCACTAAATTATTCCAATTACTATAGTTTTATTTCATTAAGTAAAAGAAAACACAAAACCTACTTTGTAACTGGCATGTACAAAAATTAATTTACACTTTCTAGTGGGTCTTTACCCACAAATGTCCCTATCACACGATTCTGTTTGGGAGCTTGACTTTCTGCTTTTATCAATAGGTTAGCTGCCTGTATTCCTTATTAACAGTTACCTTTGTTGTTCAGCTTTTCTTGGTCTTTTCTGGGAAAAAGGGATGAATTTAACTTAGGTATATATGGACTTCTGTATCCTACCTATCTTACGCCTTATTCTTCTTGAGCTCATCTCAAGGCTGAAATACAGATATACTAAGATTTGTTTAAATGCTAGCATTATTCTATATAATATTGGGCTCCAATAAAACAGGGCTGGAGGCAGGTCAGATTAAGTACAACCTTGAAGAATAGAAGGAAGAGCCACAGCCAAAATGAATGGCCAGATAAAGAGAAATCTGAGTCCAAAGTAGTAATGTAATTTGAAAAAAAAAATCTCAGATTTGACCTTACTAGTTCTCTTGCCTATAAAACCAGGGAGGGAAGAAGCATATTCAGGCATGCAAGTTTCTGTTACTATAATGTTATAATAAAAATAGTATTAGCATTCATAACTTTGGCTTCCTGGTCTAGATTACTTTGAAGGGTGGACATTAACAGGGTCTTTGACCAAATATGTTCTTAAAATGAATCCATTTGTTTCCAGAAAAATAATCCTGATTTCTGCCAGTGTTTTATTCTTTAGAACAGTACTCAAAATCAGATTTCCATTGTAGTGTTCATTTTTAAAATCTGGAGAGAAAAAAACCACACACACACACACAATTTTAAATTATCTATACCAGATAAAAATGGATCAAACCAAATGGCCATAACAAAAGAAATTGAACATTAGTGGTTTCTTGAGTGGGACATAAGCAACTTTGAATGACTCAAAGTCTCCTCCTTAAAGAATCTGTGAAAAAACTGATCTACAGAATCCTCCATAAAATTATTTATTTTTTTAATTTAATTTTATTTTTAATTAGATTTATATGCCGCCCTTCTCCGGAGACTCAGGGCGGCTTACAATTTTTGGGATACAACCCAGTGTGCTCAGCAATACCCTTCATTCCATTGTATATGTCTGCTTATTACTAAGCGACATTTTTACAAAGTCAGCTTATTGCCCCCAACAATCTTGGGTCCTCAAATTAATTCTTATTATTTAAGTTTTCCCAGTAGAAATATCTTTCATTTTCAGCAGCACTTCCCAAAATGAGTGTGCATTTTGTTGAGAGGAATCTAACGATTATTTATTTACCCATCAACAAGTTTGGGCAGAGCTTTTAGGCTGAACATGTCTTTTGTTTGCTAGCTTTTGTCAGATTGGAGACAACTGAGATGATTCATCCACCTTGAAATTGCTGCTGTTTTGCTAATGATGTTGTTGAAAGGGGAGCATTTTTTAGCTTTGTGCCTCTACCTCCAGTTGCTGTGCTCTCCGTTCCCTTCCTTAAACGCTACCTGAGCAAAACAATGGATGAGGCTGATTTCTAAAAGTCCTTTCCAAGTTGGAAGGACTTGGAAAGGACTTCCAGATACTATGAGTTCATCTTGCCAATCTGGATGGTTGTAACTGAACCGGTCAGAATTCCTGCCTCCATATCCAGCACAAGCCATAACTAAAGCAGGATTAATGGCTTCAATCATTGCCTACCTTGCCTAATTTCAGGGGATGGGAGTCAACTGTTGGCTGACAAAGAGACATTCAGAGATATCCCACAAATATGATCAAGGATTATCATTTTGTATGTGAGAACTTGGGGTTAAGGGAAGGTCATCATCTTTACAAAGATCCATACTCAGATAGCAAAGGCAGCTTTGTTCGGCATTGACTAAGTCTTGAGAGAAAGCAGTGTATCTAATGCTGGCACTATTAGGCAGCATAATTTTTTAGTCCCAAAAAGAGATGTTCTAAAAAACAGTGAGGTAAATTTCCTTCTGGGATAGGTTGGAGATGTTATTTCAGGGACAATGTGAATTACTTAAAAAAAAAAATCCCAAATCCACATTAGTAGACTTGGTGTGTTTGGGGTTTCCTGTCTGCTTTTCTTTTTTTTCCCCTCCTTCCTATTTGTATTTTTAAAGAACAGGATGAGCAACCTGAAACTCTCCAAATGTGGATGCTTTATAATTCACTATCATCCCTCTCTGCTAGTCATCCTGACTAAAGTTGATTGGTCTTGATAATTAGGTAGAAGTAAGCTGGTTATTAGACAACTTTATGTCTTAAAAGTCCATTCTTTGGGGATTTCTTCTCACATCATTTATTTATTTCAAATAGTATGTTGTTGTAAAAAAAACCTATTGTTTTCTGAACATGCTCAGATACAGAATACCGATCTGATTTAGTGCTGTAGAAAGGAGTTTTAAATTGTTTGAGATGAAATCCTTTTCAGAAGCAGAAACAATATTTGCATGAAAACCTAGGGGAAATATCCTGAATATAAATATTGAGAATATTCCTAGCTCCGAGCGTAAGCAAATCAGCTTGAACTTGTACATTTGAATGGGATTATTAAAAACTTGGAAATCATAAGAAATTAGGTTCAAGGATAACAAAGAGTTAATAAGAACTTCCAAATAACAAGATCAGAACTACTCACTAAAGATCATTTTTAATTTAAATAGTGTTCTTTTCCACAATTAAGTGAACTATCTATATATAATTATATTCAGATGCAAGGATAACATTAAAAAACAGATTTAGCTGAAAAAGCATTCTACCAAAAAAATTATTTGGTAATTATTTTAACTCAAATATGGAATGTATTCTTGTATAAGCTTGTTTAAAACATGTGCTATAAGTCTATATTGTCAATTATTTTCTGCGTAAATTGGCAAAATTTGATATTATTGTGTGACTACATGTCAATTGTATGCTAGATTCATGTAGCTGCAAAATTATACTTGATTTTGTACATTTTGCCAGAACATTTTCATTATCCAAATATTTAAACTACCATACAAAATATTATAACTACCATACAAAATTAATATTATGTTCTTGTGGGAAACTCCAATTAGAGCATTTAAGTATAAAATCCCTACATTTTCAGGTCAGTTTTTAACATGAATTACAATAACCACTATTTCACTGCTTTCATTCAATATCTGGAATTAGTCTGTGACTTATATATTATAATTAAAAAGTGCAAATGGAAATAACTATTAGAGAAGTATGCAGTCTTGTGAAACAGCTATAAATGAATGTAGAATGAGATCTATTAAAAAGATAATGCAAGCGAATTATTTATTATACCAAAAAAGTGACTCAAAATCATGTTTTTAAATTTCATAAAATATTAAACTGTTAAAAAGTTAAATGCTTAAATTTTTACAGCTAATTTAATGAAAAAGAATTGTAGCTATTGTTGAAATTATATATTATTTTTTCTTTTCCCTTTGTTTTTATACTTTCTTTTAAAAGCACTCTTTAAAATTTATTTTCTTTGCCAATATATGAATTTTTATTTTTATTTCACATTCATTTTTGTCATTATTTAAAGCAATAAAATAAAAGATAAATGCATTAGCAACATGTTTATTTTCAGCATTTGCCAAAGGTCTTATTCCTAATTCAGTCCATAAAAAACTAAGTATGCAAAATCGATCATAATCAGCTATCATTAATTGTTGCTCAATTAAATTGCAAGTATGAAGTAAAATATGGACACATAAATTATATTTAACTCACGAAAACTAACTTTGAGTAGCTTGGCAGAAAATACCTTGTAAATATATTTTGTTAGCTACACTAACAGTTCATTATTTTTAGGATTTTATCTGACTGGTCACTATGTTTACAGATTTTTATGTATTTTAAAATCTTAGTAATTTAAGTAAGGAGTTAGGAGATGGGTTCATAATAAAAATGCTTAATGTTTGCTGGATTCTTTTATTAATATTAATATTAATATTAGCTGAGAATATAGACAAAGCAATCAATGTCTGTTTCTCTAAAATTCTGGGAATATATCCAACATTAATATAATTTGCCAATTTGTTTTTTGCTTTTCACACAATATTTTTGACATTTAAAAATATATTTGCCTTTTTTTTTAAAGAAAAAAACCCTACTTTCCTCCATCGAAGTGTTGTTAAATGGAATATCATGGCGATGAGAAGCCTTGGCTTCAGAGCAGAACAGATGTGAAAATTCTCCTGTTCGTTATAAAATGGAAAATATACAGTACTGTCGTTATTTATTTCTGAAAGTACATATCTGTTGTATTTAAAGAGAGAAGATGAAAAGTGCTATAACACACCACTGTGGTAATGAAATATAAGCCTGGAAATCTGAAGCAACTTGCTTGCGTTTTGTTTTGTTTTTTTTCTTGTGAGACTTACAAGCTCCTTGTTTAAAAAGAGTAATGTTCTTTTTGAGTGTTTCATTTACTCTGCAAAAAAATGGAAATCCATCTAGATGCAGCAACAGTTGCCAGCTTTGCTTTTCTTTTTTATTCACCCCTTTTTCCATTAACACTTAACATACATTACCATATCAAACCCTAAAGATCACCCAAAGAAAGAAAATAAAATGCAGAACTATCCATCCACCAATTTCACATGCAGGACAGAGAACACCCAGGGGAACAATATACTCCATCCTTATGAAGATATTCTGGTTTCGTTTTCCTTTTTTGCTTCTTATACAAAGATGCCTGATAGTCCTCCAGGTTCCACAATCTGGAGTTGATTAAATAATTATAAGTGTCGAACAGCAAATCTATCATTCGGGCTCCTGAACATGCCAATATGTGCTGTTTGTGGCTATGCCAACCAAATGCTAAAGCATCTCTCATTATTGTCATTGAAAATATCGTGGTTTGGTGTTTGTGCTATTTCCTGGATTTTGGTGATATAAGGTTGCCCAGCAATTTGCTTCTGTTGCCAACAACACTAAAGAATTTTATAATAAATCCCTTCTATATTTATTCAGTCCGTTCCTCTGTCTCTCAAATTAGCCATTTATGGCCATATGTTCCAAAATACCTGCTTTCTTTTTTCATTTATTTTCTTTTGAATTGTAACAGAAAATTCATCAAAATATTGCTTTTCCCCTTTGGGAAGACTTGGGTTCAATGGACATGTGGCTTTTTTTCCAGTGCTGTAGTAATTCCATGCTAGACTTCAGTGAAGCTAAATGAACCCTTTTGATCCTGACCAATTGACTTAAAAATGCATTGAAACCCCTGACATGAAATATTAATTGAAACTAAGTTTTGATGCAGTTGAGGGATACAGAGTTAAATTGGAGGAAATGAAGTAGTTACAGTAGGTAGCTACTGCATTGTGCTGTAGTTACAGTAGGTAACTACTGCTGAGGATTGTATTGCTGAATCTATTACTTTGTTATTTGTTTTGTTATTTATTCTATTTGTTCTGACTCACCTGGAAAGGACAGAAAAGGAAAGATAGGAAAGCTTATCCTATGTAGATAATTTTGTTTTGCCCTCTAGTCAGATTGATCCTGATTGCTACATAGGCAGCATTTTCAGAGGTTGCTTGTCATTGCTTTCTTCCTAAGAGTAGGAGTGAATGACTGGACCAAGGTCAGCTGGTTTTCATGCTGAAGGCATGAGTAGAGCTCAGGTTTTCTTATTAATAGTCCACCATTTTAATCACTAAACCAAATTGGCTCTAAAGCATAGAACAGTGTAGTGTAAATGTAGAGTAGAATTCCAGTATTTGAGGGGCTGCCACAAAAAAACAGAGGGTCAAGTTATTGTCCAAAGCACCAGAGGGAAAGGCAAGAAACAATGATTGGAAACAAATCAAAGAAGGAAGCAATTTGGAATTAAGGAAAAACTTCCTAACAGTGAGGACAATTAACCAGTGGAACAGCTTGCCTGCAAAAACCATGGACACTCCATCACTGGATGTTTTTAAAAAGAGCCAGTCACTTATCTAAAATGGTATAGGTTCTTCTGCCTGAGCAGGGGGCTGGACTAGAAGGTTCCTTCCAGCTCATTCTATTCTATTCTAAATGAACTATAGTGTTCCCACTCAGAAGGTTGAGAGTTCAATCCTAGGTAGCGGCAGATGTTTCTCTCTCAGGGTACAAAAAGAATATTTCTGCTACAAACTCCATGTAGGAAGGGCATCTGGCCAGTAAATGCTCAGCTACATTTTGTCACCCTGACTCTACCCCAAATTTAGGAATTTACAGGGTTGTAAAAAAACAAACAAACAACTGTAGTATAATAATAAATCAAACTATAAGCATTATGAACCGTGGGGGTGCAGTGGTTAGAATGCAGTACTGCAGGCTACTTCTGTTGACTGCTGGCTGCCTGCAATTTGGCAGTTTGAATCCCACCAAGCTCAAGGTTGACTCAGCCTCCTTCCTTCCGAGGTGGGCAAAATGAGGACCCAAATTATTGGAGGCAATACACTGACTCCAATACAGTATTGCCTCCAATACACTGACTCTTAGGGAGGGCTGTAAAGCACTGTGAAGCCGTATATAAGTCTAAGTGCTGTTGCTATTATTTTGATGGACAACAGCCTAAATCTACATATGTGTACTTTTGGTTATGAAGTTATGGCCGAGAAGAAAAGCAAAATAATTATGCTCCAATAATGCTTAAGTAATATTTGTTCTGCCCCAACTGTTAAATGAGGCAAAGAAAATGCATACCTGGCTGACATTTTTTGATCTACATAATTTCTTATCAAGTTCAAGAAATATCAGCATCTGTTCATGGTATACAATGAAAAAATAAAATCTCTTGAACATATCTTTATTTTAAATTCCCAGAAATGTGGGATTTGATCTAAAATCATCTATTATTTGGAGAAGGCTGGTAATCAGAAAATCCCAAGTCAACCTCATGACCTTTCCAAGTGGAAGAACAGATAGCAGGTCCTGGGGAAACCTTTTCTCTGAAATTTTGGAAAACTGTCTACCAGTCAGAATGGACAATAATAAGAGGGGCAAAGAAATTGGCCACCTCTTTATCTTTTTTATTATCATAAATATAACTTCAATGATTGTTTTTATGCAAAAACAATCCTACAGTTCTCATTATGTGATTTAAGGGGATGAGGAAACTGAACTACCTCTATTACATTTGCTTATCTTGCTGTAGTTCCTCTATTACTTCGTCCTTTATGAATACAGTTTAAATTGCATCACTTTTAATACTATTCTTTTTAGCTCTGTAGACTTCAGTTTTTATGGAAAAGGCATCTAAGTAAGATAACAAACATGTAAGGAGAGTGTAAGAATATATAACATATTTAAAACCTATAAAGCAGAAACCACAAAATAATATTTTACTATGTAAGCAACCTGATTCATGAGATAAAGTAGAACTGACATCTTTTTGAGCTGGCCACAAGAGGTCACTCTTATTTTTTTATAGCATGGATTAAAGCTGTATTAAATATTTCAGAATCCTATACCATTATGAGTTTAGCTTCTGCACAGAAACAGCTACTTTCCTTTTAAGGCATACTATGGACTTACCTTCAGTGCAATTTCTTTGAGAATCAATTAGTATTAGAAATATGAAAAGCCGAGAGTATTGCTGCTACACAAATTTTAATTTCAAGGCAGATTTCCATAGGTTCCATAAATTGCTTAGTGGATCCAGTGATCTTTCCAGTAAAGAAATTGATATTATGAACAATATTTACGCTTCTGTGTAAGACTTCTCCAACCTGATCTTCTGTAAATGTAATAGATGATGGCTTCATCATTGTCAGCTAGTGTGGCAGTACTGTTTGGGATTGAATCCCTGCAAATCTGAAAGGACCAAGTTGAGGAACAATGCAGTGATTGATGACAATGCACTGTTGACCTGTAAGTCCCACAGCTATGGACAAAGAATTTTTCCCATACTCTTCATTTATGGTCTCAGAGATTTATTCTACACACACACACACGCACGCATGCACGCACGCACACACACACACATTCAGAGCTTTCTGGCTCATGTACAACCACATCCCTATAAATCATAAGTGAATAAAATGTACAGAGATGTAGTATATTAATCTACATATATTCACAAAACTTCACAAAGAGGTACATTTAATTTAATTTATACTAGTTACAATCTTGGTAGACTCCTTTCCAGAGTGACCTTAGTTGCTTTGTATTCTGTTCTGTTACTTCTTGGTCACCATGCAGTGGGCAGATGAGGCGACCTGATAAGGGCTATTGATCACCTATTATATCTGCACAATCAAGTCTTTATCTCACCCATAAAGTTAAAATACAGTTCAGGGAATACCCTGACTTTTACCATAATCCATCACATATAAATGACGTGACTGCAGGCATCTTTGAATACTGTAAATCCAATCTGTACATCTGGTAGTCCTCATTCCATATATCATTAAAGTCCTAAACTGAAAATTATCTTATGGGCATATGAGATAAGTGCAACTCTTCAGTAATATTTTTTACAATTGCCCTAGTTTGGTTTTTGAAATATAGATGGATTTTTCTAGTCTCTAGGCCACTGGTATGTTTTCCATTCTTGCTTACAAAATATACACATTTTAACTGCATCCTTTTTAAAATTTGAAACAGGTCTCCTGGTATTTCATCAGTTCCTGTGGCTTTGTTGTTAGCAATAGTTTCAAGAGCGTCACTTTCCAGAATGCCTGGTTCTAGTTCGGTGATCAAACCTTTGTACATAGCCTTGATTTGGAAATAATTATGTACAGTGTTTCTGTACATTTTTACTACCTCTTATTTATATTTTCTTTCCCCAGTATGTCTTTCCTTGAATTTTTCATGCTCACGTTTGCATAAAAGTTTTCTTTGATTTCTGTAATTTTCTTTAATACATCTCTTGTTCCAGTCATTTGATTATTATTCTTGTCTTCTTTGCATTGTTTATTTATTTTCTCCTTGCCAACATAGGAAACTTTAACATAGTGAAAGATGAAATGAATTGACTGCACGTTGACATTAGGGGATTGAAATGGACTGGAATTGGATAGGCAGTTAGACAATCTTCTTGTTTACTTCTTAGAACATGAAAAATAAAGGAGTGGTGTTACTTTCATAGTCATGAAAGATATTGTTAAGAAAGTATTTGCAGTCAATGATAAAATAATACAAGTTAGATGTCATGGACAAAACTTTAATACCATGATTATCCAATTCAGGTTTATGGTCCAACCATTGATGCAGAAGAAGAAGAGATTGACAAGTTTTACAATTAAACTCAATCTGAAATCACCATAAGATGTGTTGCTTATGGTTCACAAATTGGAAATGTTAAGGAAGGAAATGCATTTGGCTGGCCTAGCAAACAGAAATGAAGAAGAATGGTGACTTATTAATTTCTGCTAATCTAGTGCTAACACAGCCTTCGATCAAAAAGTGTCTGTATGCATGAACATTACCAGAAAGAGTACACAGAAATTGAACTGATTATATGCTGGGTAGAAAGGCATGGAACAGCTCAATTGTAACAACAAAGACATGGCCAGTGATCAACTATGGAACAGACCATGCACTATTCATTTGTAATTTCCAAGTCAAACTAGAAAGCCAAATCAGCCAATCAGTTTCCATGATAGTTCCTGAGCATATACGTATCTCTTCAAGGCTAACACTAACAATCACTTTAATAAGTCCTGAACCTTACTGATAGGGAACCAGAGGAATCATGGAATGAAATCCAAGAAGTTGTTAAGGAAGAATGTGGAAAGAGGTTGTCAAAGACCAAGAAACAGAAGAAAACAAACTGGATGTCAAAACAGATAGTGGAAATTGCCAAGAAGAGAAGCCAATCCAAGAAAGACAAAGATCTCAGGAAGAAACTTAATAAAGAATTTCAGATAACATACAGAAGAGGAGGAAGCAATATTACTGTGATATGGTAAAGGTATCAAAGATAAAATTGACAGAAAACAAGGGAAATCTTTTAAAAATCTCTAAAATAAGAACCTTAAATTGGTATATTAAAGTATGCCAGGGGACAAGTAATGATTACTATTATTTTGATTATATCCCATTATTTTTACAACTTAGGCTAGTGTACTAGTAATTGATTTCAAAGACTAGTGATGATGGAAGGAGCAAGTCTGTACAACATCCAAGATACCTTGAAGATATTCTCTATTTATAAAAAAAAGTTTAGTATTAGAAAATGAAATTAACACCAAATCAGAAGGCTATAGGTATTGATGGAATAGCTATATAATTAAGGCAAGTCACAAAATCAGAAAAGGTTGTAATAAAACTATGCCAGCAAATCTGAAGAATGATACAGTGGCCCAAAGATTGAAAGAAATCAGTTTAAATATCAATTTAGAAAAGGGAAGTTGACAAGTGTACAAACTATTATACAATGTCCTTAATTACACAGGCTAGCAAAAAAAAATGCTTGAAATCATCCAATGCAAGTTAAGGTTCTACATGGAAAAGGAGTTGCCAGATGTTCAAACTGGTTTCAGAAAAGAAAGAAGAAAGAGTATTATTGATGCACACTAAATAATGCCAACAAGAAATCAATATGGGATTTATTAGAAAGGTCTTTAGATTGTATCAATCAAGTTAAACTATGCTTAGGAGAATGAAAATCCCAGAATATCTCCAAGTAACATTCAAAATAAAATGCCTAACCAAGGAGATAAACTGATTCAGCAGTAGCAGTTTGAGACTTATTCTCATTTTATACCAACAATCTCAAACAGCCTTCCAACTTCAATTCTGAACATAGAAGTAACACCTTACTTGTGTAGTCTCTGACCCCCTTCCTTCCCCATGAGGAGGCTCTCCAGTTTAAGAAACCAACTCTTTCTCTTCCTGGACAATAAAATGTGTCAAGACCACCTGCAGAGAAGGTTAGGAGACTTCGTTTGTACAAGCCTGATAAGAATAATCTAGCAAGTGTTTTCTCTACAGACCACTTTTTGTTATCTTCTGGCATCTCCCTCTTCTTCAACCTCTTCTTCAGAGTGGCCTTTATGCTCAACAGGCAAAACGTCTTCAGATACTCATACTTTGCTACTAATTCCTTTATTCCTCCTTTATTCAAAAGGAGGCTAGCGTTTTCCCTTCATGGCAGATAGATTTGCCTTTTTAGGATTGGTTTTCAATAATAAAGAGACTACCAATCAAGATATCTTCCATAGACTAGCAATTGGTAGGGCAGTAGTGGAGACTTTGGTAAAGATACTTAAATGCTGTGATGTATCTCCATATTTACAAATATCAGAGTCATTCAGACACTGTTTATCTCTGTGACAGCATAGAAATAGAATTGATCCAATTAATGTTTGAGAATACTCCTGAAAATACCATATGTAGCCAAGAAAACAAACTGATAGATCATACCAGTAGAACAAATCAATCCTGAGTTCTCACTTGAAGCACAAATGGCCAAGCTCAAAGTATCATATTCTAAACACATTATGCAAAGACTTAGTTCTCTAGAGAAGTCTACAATTCTGGAAAATGTAGAAGGAAAGAGAGAGGATGACCAGCAACAAGGGAGATGGACTTTATTTACAATGGTAATATATGCACAATTGGAAGATCTGAAGTTCCAGATTGGGAACAGATCATCCTGGAGTAAGTCTATCTATGTGGTTGCTAAGAGTCAACATCAACAAGGGCATATAACCAATCAACTTCTTGCCATTTTTATTTATCTCTGAAATTTAGAGTTTAGATGAACAATATTTTATCTGTTGCTGAGATTTCTGGCATACTTCCAGGTATCACTTTTTCAGTCCCAATCGATCAACAATTACTGGGTAATTAGAAGATGAAATTTTTTTTTTTAGTTTGGACATGAGCACTGATTAGCTTGTCAGCTACTGCATATTTCTACCTCTCAGGTACAGAAATGTTGAGGTGTGCTGAGAAAATGATTGCAGCACCAATAGCACAGTCTTCCCCTCAAATTGCCAGAAAATATATATTTTTCCTCCTGGCAATTCTGTAAGTATATATTTCAATTAGATATGTTGCTGAAAATACAGTGATGACTGAATTATAGAGTGGCTCTATTCTATGATGCTTCTACTGCTTGAATTGTAGTTTAGCAAAAGAATTTGTCTTTCTCCTCATTTTCACTGATTTGGATGTTGCTGAATGACTACTATTAGGCCAAACTAGCAAAATTTCACTACTATCAGTCTTGGATCTGCCTTACAAGCACTGGCTATCTGATATCCATGCCTAAATTCAAATATGTGTCCTTCTAATGTGTTACGTTATAACTTCCACAATGTTTAGTTAGCATGACCATTGGGAACTCTGCCAGTTGTAGATCAACATCTGGAAGGTTGTATGGCATCATATGAAAGCATAAGACGAGTCAAGGAAGGCTGCATTACTCCATCTAACATGGAAAACAAAACAAAACATTTCAAGAATACACAAATGCAGAAGCGATCCATCTTGGTTCCATTTACTTTGTATCCATCTGCTCATTTTGAACAGGTTTCTTCATGAAATATTTGATTTCTTATTTATGTGACTTTATGAAATGTCACAGAGTCTGCTTATGTTTTCACTTAGAAGAGCAAACCTATTTTCTTGTTACTTGTTGGAAAGTGGATGACAGAAAAGTCAAGATATTTAATCCTAATTCTGCAAAGGTGGCAGTGATTACTCTCACACTATGTCTATTGGGAGAAAATCACTTTTAGCGGAGGTTTGGACAACTCACAACAGTTGCCTAATATTTTCAATGATATTAACACAGCTGGTTTCAGCAGGGAGAAACCCAAATCTGACAGTCGATCTCTTTCACATACACTTATTAAAAGCTCAGTTTTCAAGATTATTTCAACTATAAATTCCCTGCCAAAATTCAGACACTGGATCTGCAAATCATATCTGACCACTGTTCCTCCCAACACAATATTATTCTTGACTGTTTACTAATATAGAGAAAAGCCAGGTGCTATCTCCAGTTACCATCAATTGGTCTGAAGTTCAAGGATTCTTATGTTGAATCATACTTGGATCTCACAGAATCTCCATGGGCATTTCAAATACATAGAAACCCAGGCATTTGTCTTGTTATAAATCCAGTCTTTATGTTATGCAGAAGTAGGAAAATGGGAGAAAAGTTTGTCTGACTTAAATGCTACCGTTTCTCCTGTCTGCTGATGTAATGTGCATAGTTTATGGATCTTATCTACAAGAATTTATCCAAATGCCAAGAAATGTTGAAAGGGAGCTGTTGGAAATTAGTCATTTAGTGTAACCACTTGACATCTGAGGCACATGCAACAGCATATATGGACAATGAAAAAAATTTAATAGAACTATCCCCTCTAGGAAGCAATGCAATTCAACCAAATGAAACATTGATATTTATTTTTTAATTCATTATTTAGCTTTCCTCCCCACTCTCAGGCACTAAATGAAATTTTTATACAAGATGGCTCTTCCAGTAAGTCACTGTGAACAACAGAAGTAACTCCATGCTTGCTTTATGTGTTGCTTGCATAACATATATGTGCATTCACATAGTGTATGTTTTCATGCAAAGACAATGAGCTCCATTCTGTTCTTTTCTTAACACACATTTTGAGCAGAAGAAATTGTTTATGAATTGATGTCCTGAATTTTCTCTGAGGCTCGAGGCAGTGTACTTACCATTTCTTTTTCCAATTTTTCCCCAAGCAGCTCTTGAAGTAAGTTGCACTGAGAGAGTATAATTAATTCTATGTCACCCAGTGCACTTCCATAACAGAAGGGGGATCTGAGCTGAGCCTCTGTAGTCCAGGTACCTTGCCTAAGCACTATCTTTGCAATAGATTCCCTTTGCTTGAGTTGCTGTTATCTGGTGTATTTTTACAAAGCATCTCATTTAGAGCCCTTCCTTGAGAGAAATTGATGGCCTAGATCAGGGCTGTCAAACTTCTGGCCTCTGGGCCGAATGCGTCACATACTGGCCAAATCCATGCCCAGTTTCCCCTAAAAGAGAAGTAGAAACTCAGAAAGGAAGAAACTCAGCCCTCCCCCACCTTTGTTAATGGGCCATTAAGGCTCGGGCCAGTTTATTCTACACAACAAAGATCTACCTCCTTCAGGCAGAGCCATTTAATTGCCCTTCATTGAACCACCAATCAAGTTGCAACCAAACTTAACACACAGACAACCTACAGAGCTAGCTATGACCCCTATAGCAACCAATCAGGATACTCTTTCTGTGCCCCAGGAAGTTCAAAGCCAGAGAAGGTATAAACCTAGAGACTCTCAGCATCTCTTCCCTTTTTCTTCACCCAAGAACTCCAAGGCATGTGATCCTGTCCACCATTAAACCTTCTTTCCAAACAGCCTCCATGTTTCCAGTGTCTTTCTCCCCACTTGGAACTGAACCCAGAAGGATATTTCTTCCAACGCTTCTTAGAGCAAGATCTGAAGCAATTAATTCACATTCCAAGAGAATTCCATATGAATAATGCAAAGGCTGACTTCATACCCTACACTGTATATTAAATATCCTCATAGAAGGATGTCTTAGTATTGCAAACCACCCAGGGTCACTTAGGAGAGGTGGACAATGTTGAAATTGAACAAAGAAACAAACATGATAGTATAAGCTACTCAAGAAGAAAACTGCTTGGAGGGCAGTGGTTTGTCCTTCATTAGAAACCCTTAAGCAGAATTTGAACAGCTGATCTCTCACATCAGGAAGGAGTTGGAGTGGTTAAACACAGAACTCCCACCCCACTCTGAAATAGGAGTGCTGTTTCAGCTCATTAATTCCCCGTGTATATTTCCCATCGAAGCTTATTGCTGACAGCCTTTGTCCCAACTGACAGGTGCCATTAAGAGTGACTGGCATCCCATGGAGAACTGTAAATATTACATAGAGTTCTACCTTTATTTTTTAGGAAATTTTCATTGCTCTTCTAGTCTTTAGAGTTGTTATATACTGCACAAAGAAGCAAGCTCTTCATTAGCTTATTCATAAAACAATTCTGGTAGTGTTACATTCCTGACCTGTGGAAGGGAGGGGGAACCACAATTAGCAAATAACAGACAAGCCCACACAGCCAAACAGGACTTTTTTTTTTGTATTGTTCCAAATAATGGCATCAGTGAATACATGCTAATCCACTATGCATTTCTCCCCTTCTTTTTCATTGGCATAAAAATTAAAAAGTCAATATGTGAGACTATATGAATTCTCAATTTTTGCAAAGCATGCTTCAGTCATAATGAAAGCATTGATCATTCATTTTAATACCTGCAGTGGCATGCGCCAATTATTCAGTTCTGCTCTTATCCAACTTACTAAAATGCAGTAGAAGGAAGAGGAATGGGCAAATCTCAAACAACAGCTTATTATATCTGAATCTGTGAATTAGGGCTTGTAAAGGGTCTCATTCCCTGAGTATCAGATCTCATCCATTCAGCTGGGCCAGCTCCAATGGATACAGTCACCAACTGCTTTCAGTGGGACGACTTCTTTTCTGCTCCTTAATCCAGAGATTAAGAACAATCTAGGCTAAAAGGATGAAAACACCTTTTCCTTTTTCTTCATTAATAAACGGTCAGTTTAAGCCAGGGGTAGGATTCAACCTGCATTACTATTGGTTCGATATTTGCATTTTGCAAATATTTTTTACTGCTTTTTCAACCTCAGCTGTGCCGCGCAAAGCAGCTGAGGTTGAAAAAGCAGGAAATAAAAGTCAGGTAAGAGCCCCGGCGGGTGGGCCAAACAGCAGCAGACACAGAACCGGTTCTTTGTCTGCTGCTATTCAGAGCTACCCATTCTATAGAGCCGGGCAGAACTGGTAGCATCCCACCCCTGGTTTAAGCCCAATAATGGATAGGTAATTTGCAAAGGCCTAGCTTCTGAGATTACTACCTCCAAGACATAATACACAAACAAAGATGTCTATTTAAAATAGCATTCACTAGATTAGAAACCCACAGTGTCGTAGGCGAACACAGGTAGGCTTAGAGAAACTGCTATAATGTTACTGATCCATTGGGAATCTCTAGAATTATGTTATAGAAACATCTGTTGTAGGTCTATATGATATTTGCATCTCTCTGGGGTGGGGGGAGAAGAGCAAATGACACCCACTTTTTCCTTGGGGTGGGACAATGTTTGCTTATTTGCCTGTCTAACTATCAAATGTGTAGGCCGCTCAAGTCTAAAATGACTCTGGGTGGCTTCAGAGATTAAAAGGAAAAAAATTAAAAGGGCAACAGTCACCCTGAGGGGGAGAAAAAAAAGTCTCCCTACAATTGCCCCAGCTTGAAGACATCCCAAATACTCTAAATCTAGGCCTGAGGAAGCAGTTGAGTTTTCCAAGCTTGCTTAAAGGCAAATAGTGTGGGGCTAGAATCAGAAGAACAAAAAATTCCCAAGCACCCAATCTTGCTAGGGTGGGGGCTGAACCTGGTGCTTCCTAGACAGACATTAACAGCCTATAGCATTGGAACAAAATTTTCAGAACGTTGCTTAGTCAGCCAGCGTGAGCATGATCCAGAAAGCTTGGAAGAATAAACCTGTGACCAACTCAGACTGGATCTACAGTATTATCCTGGGACACATATATTTACCTTCATTTATGACTATCATCCCTATATTAATGATGCCAAACCAATAGATATATAGAGTCTATGTTAAAGAGAAACAAAAGTGTTAAGTCCTGCGACACCTCATCAATGAGGGCTCATGCACTTGATATACCCTACCACACTAACTGGGACTAATGCTATGTTTCCTACATCTGGTCAGAACTGTACAGTATTTGCTCAAAAGCCACTGACAGGTCAAAAAGGACCAGGATTGATGCACCAATGCATGTTGGTTCCACCAAAGCCATTAACAAATATAATCATCTCCATATTATGATCTGAACTGAAACACAACTGAAAAGTTCCCAATTCTTCCAGGACATTATGCCAATGCAGCTCCAATTCCTTCTTAACAACTTTCTCAGGAACAGGAGATTCAAGATAGGAGGAAAATTTCACAGGACAATTGGATCCAGGTATCATTTTTTTTGAGGCGGGTCATACCACCTCTTTCAAAGCTGATACTTCCTGCTGCACTTAAACTATCCAGACAGTTTCACCACCCAGGAGATCCTGATAAACAGATGGCTGGGTTAACACTGCTCAGGATCATGCTTACTCCCTCAGCAGTTAGAGGATTGAAGTCTTCCCAATTAACCAAGTGATACTTTGTCTCTCTTACCTCAACCAGCCTAGCCCAATTAAGACCAATCTGAGTGACTCTGAGTGACATCATCTACTAGAGGCCTAGAGTGCCTTCACAGCAGCCCAGAAGATAATTTTGAGGCCTATGTGTCCCCAAGAAGGAATGGTCATTGGTTTGCTGTCAACAGATGGAATAGGAAATAACTACTGCTCTTGTTATACAATGTAACCTCTAAATTGGGTTATTATGTGTGCTAGGTCAGACTGACACTTTATCTTCCTCCAATATTGTTCTAAACATCTATTCTGAAATTTCATCTCTTGGGGTTCTTTGAAAAACCAAGTAGCCCCTACTTGGTAGCAACCAATCAAACTTATGTCATCACGGTGGCGTCACTTTTTTTCTCCCTTCACTAAACCAGCATGGGTATCGTCAGTGCATGATGCATCCAGACCACGGGCCAGGAGTTTGATAGCCCTGGTCTAGTCCATGAGCCTTGTCACTACCCATTCAAGGGAGAAACTATGGCCTCAAAGATCCTCAGGAAAGCTTCCAAAATCCCTCTGGAACCCTTGAGTTCAAGCTCCTGGTGCAGAGAAACCCAGTGAGCTTATCTCACTGCTAACAAGGGCACAGGGAAACCGTGAGGGAAGGCGCCCCTGGAGGAGCATGTGGTGTGATGGACTACAAGGAAGCAGCAGTTTCCCAGGAAGGAGAGAGTACATTCCAAGGAAGTGGGGGAGAGAAGAGGCAGCACAGCCTGGATCTGGATAGGAGATAGAAGACGAGAGTCAGGATGGCCATTCCTTGGGTTATATCCATTAAGATGAAAACAGTAAGGGTTTGGTCTGACAAGATTCTGTCCATTGCACATATACAAATAAAGAAGTGAATTTTGCTGGAGTATTCTATATTGGGCTGAGTTTGACAGGAGCAAAGGCAACATTAGCAAGTGAAAAGTTATCTAACATTGTCAACAGACTAATAGGAATTTTTTCCACCTTCAGATCATATTCGCAACTGCTCTGAGAAGAAAGCCAGAACTGATAAGCAACCTCCTGATAACTGACCATCAGTTATTTAAGACAGGTCCATGGTTGCAGGGGTAGGATTCTACCAGTTCGGACCAGTTCTATAGAACCGGTTGTTATGATTCTGTACAGTTCGGAGAACTGGCAAATTGTGCCCCTGGCTGGCCCTGCCCCTCTCCGCCCACTCCTCCCCTCCCTGCCCAGTCAGTCCTTATCGCGCATGTGTGACATTGCATGCATGCCTGACATCACTGACTGTGTTCTTCCCCACCCAGTCACTCTTTAAGGTATTTCTTTTTTCCCCTCCCGATGATCAGCTGTGCCAGGATCCTCCTTGCTGTCTTACCCAGGAGGCTTCCCTAAGGCCCAGGAGGCAAAAAGGAGTGGGGGGTGGGGGATGCTGTGCCCCCCAGGGTCCATATTTTGCCTTCATGGGCCCCAGGGAAGCCTTCTGGGAGCAAAAACACCCACCAGGAGGCTTCCCTGAGGCCCAGGAGGCAAAAAAAACAAAACAGGGGGAGGGTACTGCAAAAAAAAAGAAGCCACATCCACCCAGTCACATGGCCATGCCCACCTATCCTTACCCACCTAGCCATATTCTCCTAGCCACGCCCACAGAACTGGTTGTTAAAAAATTTGAATCCCACCCCTGCATGGTTGTTATGGTGGCCATGAACATCTGACTCAACACACCCAGGGGAAAGCTAATCAGGTAGTCATCTGCTGACCCAGTGATGGAATCAAGCAGCTGAAGCAGGAAACCACTGCATGGCAAGGAGACAGCTCTCCAGATCTCAGCGTTGACCAGAAGATCTCATATATGGTTACCTTGGTATAGAGCAAGCTATCAAACTCTCGACCCGCAAACCAGATGCGTCACATTCTGGCCACACCTGGTATAACGAAGAGGGGGGGAAGTCTTGATGTGTCATGTGACACCACCATGATGATGTGAGTTTGACATCCCTGGAATAGAGCCTCTGAAAATCATCAAAGCTGCCCAGATGATAATCGCCAATCTTCTCTTTCATCTGGGGTTTTGTGGCTGATGCCAAACCAGAACTCAGGCAGGCACAGATCCAAGAAGGAACTTCCCTCATCACCACCCCCAATGAAGCCCACTAGGTGCTCCACAAGTTAGTGACTGATACTGACTGCTCCACAAGTAAATTATGTGTGAAAATGGACTTATTCCTCTCTGGCATTTGATAGGTTGTGTTGAGAATGAAGTATAATTACTTCTTTGTCACCCTTTTTAAAAAGTAAGAAGCATAATGAATAAAATAGTCCTAAATGATGATATTTACAAATAATTACTGGTTGGAACATTTTTCATAAAACGTCATATAATGGCAGCAAACTGAAAACCAAAGCTCAGAATCCAGACTGTGATTCCAGAAAAACTAGTCTAGGATAGCAAAGCTTTCTTATTATTACTAGGGGGGAAAGGGAATTGTTTGATTCTCCTCCAAGAAAGCACAGTCGTTGTTATTGCAGCTGACATGGTAAAAGGAGATTCCAGGGAGAGACACCAATGTGGTATGACCTGGGATGGGAGGCATTACTCATCATAATAACTTTTGCAGTTATTATTTTAATGTCTTCTTGCCGCACTCCCTCATCCAACATTGGAAATTCCATTTGCCCTTTTAATTTTTTTTTATCTATGCAGTGAGTAAACTTTTTAAAAATGTTATTTTATTTATTTATTCATTTTGGTGCTTTTGAGTCAGTGTTGACTCCTGGCAACTGCCTGGACTAATGCCTGCAGTTTCCTTGGCAAAATTTTCGGAAGTGGTTTGCCCTTCCCTGCTTGCTAGGACCGAAGGAGAGAAGGACTGGTCCCAAACCATTGAACTTAACCTGGTGCCTTAGCTACTACGCCAAAACTACAGTGCCTTATTTTATTTATTTGGATTTTTTTTTGGCTCACCATTGCTAGATTGGGGAAGCTGGGCATTCATCACATATGTAGCCTATTTGATCCATGCACTTATCATCTTGGCAAAATAACAGAAGAACCAAAGAGCCTGTTGACCAGGTTAAAGCTTCATACAGTCCAGCATTCTGTTTTGTAACAATTTGGGAAAATCCACAGTCCTCTTCCCAGCAGTCCCATAAATGCAAACCTTTCTCTGGATGAAACAGCAGGATACAATGATCTCGTTGTCCTATTCTGTCTTTGCCAGGCCTTGCTGTTCTGAAGAGATTGTTAGCATGAAGGTTCTGGTCAGCAACTCTGAGTTTGTCTCGATCGTGTTTCCCATTTCAAATAGCAATATTTCTTTTCTTTTTTTTCCCCTTCCATATATAATTTTATTAAAACTTCACAAGCAAGAGGATAAAATCTAACACAAACTAGAATGATAGATGGGCAGAAGTTTCCCAGTGGTATTACCAGAGTGTCCCATGAAATTTACTATATCTTTCCATTTGCCTCCCTCCCAATATAACAGATCACCCTTCTCCAACAACAGGGAAAGCTTAAATTCTGTGAAGGGGGAGGGGAAGGAAGAGATTGGTGAGATTGTCCTCCCACTTGGTTTATGCATGCTCTCACAGCTCTAATAAAAACAGCAAAAGAAGGTAAATTAGGATAGACGACTGCTTCTGTCAACACCGTATAAACAGCATCTTTAAAGTTTATGTGTGACATAGAATTGAAAAATGCAGACTGTTGCAGTTGATGGGCTTGTTAAAGAAAACACTTTGATGGGGGAAGGAAGGAGAATCATAGCAAAGAAACAAGAACAGATTTCAAGTACAAAAAAGAAAAGGGGAAAAAAAAACCTGACATCAGGCAGAATTAGAAATGAAAGCAGAGAAATGGAAGATTGGATGCACTTAAAACTCTTCTTGGGGCCATTGCAGAGGCTTATATGTATGCAAGCCAAAAGAAAAAAAGAAAAGAAGAAGAGTTGGAGCAGAGGCCGAAAGTCGCTCCTGACTTGAAAACCCCAGTGGTCAAGCAAGAAGGTTTTGAATGCCTTACAAGATATCTGATGACATGGAAGATATTAATTAAAGCCAGGGAAGGAGCAACTGTGAATGCTAGAATGGTTGGTAGGTGGGTGATTTAAAATTCATGCTTCTAGGCAGAGACAATAACAAATAAAGCACAAATAACAAAGTCCTAGACCGGGGGTGTCAAACTGGCGGCCCGTGGGCCAGATGCGTCACATGCAGGCCATATCCACCCCAGCTCCATGAAGGGAAATTACTGGGTGTTGAGAAAACAAAGAGCAAGAAGGACAGTGTGTGTGCAAGTTGTTAGCAGAATGATCTGAGTGCAATAAATAATGTATACAGGCCTAGCCTGGCACAAAGTAGATGAAGCACAAGGCAGATGTCTTAGGACATCCTCCATAGATCATACTTGCTCAGTCTAACCCCTGTGCCATGCTGCCTCTTTTCCCCAGCATGGTTGGCTTTCTGCAACTGAGCTCTGTAGCTGCACAAGAGCACAATTGTGCTGTGACAACTGTTTTATAGTTGTTAGGCAAACTGTTTTCCTTTGGTGAGGAACACTGTCCAACTTCTTGGCTTCTTGGCCTTCTTTCCTCCTCATCACTGAAAGTAAGACACCATAAAGCTGACCCACTATTTCAGTGTTTCTTTCTTTTTTCAGTGTAGTGACTTTTGTTTTTACTGGCTGCAAAAATGACAGCAGAGCAATGATGAAGAAAGAGAGGGATGGTGGCCGGAAGCTGACTTTGGCACTTTCCCATTGGCCACTTGGATGAGGCTCTAGTCAGCTTGTGGGATTCAGGCACAACACAAGGACAACAACATTGAGGATATTCATAGCAACACGAAACTGCTTCTGGCAAGTTGAGTAATAATCTGGTAGCTATATGGTGGCTTTTTCATTTTATAAAGGCAAAAAGGCTTGTTATGTGCTAGCAGAAAAGCTCTGAGTATATTAATCTATTTTATTAAAGTTATTCATATTTTAAATATATTAATGAACTACAACAATTAAACACATTTTATCATCATCATCACTAAACACAACTCCATATATTTATATAAGGACATGCTTCTCCAGCTAAGTTTTGTTCTCTGCATGCAAATGACATAATGCCAGTAAAACTTGTAGCTAGATTTTTGTTTTCTAGTATGCTCATTTTAAACAGAGATATTATGGTGCTTCTTTGTAAGGTTGTGGATTGAGTGAAGATTATTTACATATTACTCTAAAAATAATTCAGAATTAAGTATTTATGCTTGCAGTCTTGGTTTATTTTTTTAAGCTTGGCTAGTCTTTTTCAGATTTACTTCAGAAATCAGAGAATTACAAAAAGCATGTGCATCAGTGAGACATACAGTATATGTTTTTGCTTCTTATCAGCATCTACACAGACATTTGTTCTTATCAAAGGCATATTCACAGAGATTCTCACAACATAAGGATTTTAGAAATGAATCACTGGCTCAAGATTTGGTTCTGCCAAGAGAACTTCAGATTCCTAGACAATGATCTGCATTACCTACAACTAGGACTTCCGGCGAGAGATAGGCTGCACCTCACAAGAACTAGGAAGAATGAATTTGGAAAGCAATTGGCTCAGCTTATCCAGAGGACTTTAAACTAAAACTGAGGGGGTGGGGGAGGGTATACAATCTTTAGGATCTTTATGACCTAATCCTGAGCATAAACTCCAAGACAACCAATCAAACAAGGAAGTAGAGAGTGATGGGAAGGAAGAAGTACTTGATACAAACTAGGAGATGTAGGAAGTATACCAGGGTCAGCCATTAAGGACTCGATGCCTATACACTAACACTCAAAGTTTGGAGAACAGACAGGTTGAACTTGAAGTATTAGTACACGAGGGCAAGTATAATATAGTTGCCATTAATGAAAGTTGGTGGGATGAACAACTGGAATGTACTGCTTGAAGTATATAAACTGTTCAAAAGAAACAGATCTAACAAAAGAGAAGATAGAATCAGGGGAGAGTTCCATGTCATATTAGAATTCAACATAATGCAGACACAACATGCCAGAAGACAAGCTCAAGATCCAAGACTGGGACCTATCTAACAAAACGAAATTCAACGTAGATAAAAGTGGGGTTTTACACTTAAACAAAATAAATCAACTGTATAGCTACAGACTAGGTGAAACTGGGTTTAATGCCAGTAACTCTGAGATGGATCTTGGGAACCCTAGTGGACAATCACTTAAATATTGCCAATAGTGTGTGCTGGCAACCAAAAAAAAAACACCCAATGCAACTCTAGACTGCATTAATAAAATCAAGATCATGTGAAGTTCTAGTACCTTTTTACAAAGCCTTAGTAAGGCCTGTGCTGTCCAGACAGATTATAGTTAATTGGGAATTGGGATAGTTAGTTAGGAATTGGGAGCTGTCCCCTTAAGGAAATGCATCATGGTAAATGTAGTTAAGGTATCCTGGGAAATGTAGTCCATGTCATGTGGCCACATCTGTAATCCTGATTGGTCACTGAATTGATCCTTGGTGGGTTGGGGGAGGTTCCTTCACTCTTGCCTGAACCCAGCATCATGCTGGCATCTCACCTCCTTGCTCCTTGCTCCTTCAACATGGGATGAAAGATTACCATCCTTTTACTGTTCTGTCCTTTATAATTACTAGCTGAATTTAAGGCAGACAGACTTACACCATAAAGTCAGCTATGCAGAAAATTGGACATTGAGATGAATCTTGATGTAACTGTGAGTTATATTTGAGGATGCCTGATGAACCAATAAAGAAACTTTGTATGGATGCCTTTGTGGAGTAGGTCTGTCTACCTTAAATTCAGCTAGTAATTATAAAGGACAGAACAAGGCCACACTTGGAATATTGCATCCAGTTCTGGTCACCACAATATAAAAAAAAGATGTAGAGCAGGTCTGTCAAACTCCCGTCCTGTGGGCCAGATGTGTCACGTGCTGGTCACACCCACACCCAGTTTAGCAAAGGGAGAAAAATCCTGATACATCATGTGATGCCGCTGTGGTGACGTGAGTTTGACACCTCTGATGTAGAGACTCAGAAAAGAGTGCAGAAAAGGGCAACAAAGATGATTATGGGGCTGGAGGCTAAAGCATATGAAGAACAGTTGCAGGAATTGGGTATGTCTAATGAAAAGAAGGACTGGGGTGACATGATAGCAATGTTCCAATATTTGAGGCACTGCCACAAATAAAAGGGGATCAACTCGGCTGGTTATCTGAGCCAAGATGCCCTTCGAACGGTCACTCATGTGCTCGTCGCTTCCAGAATTAACTACTGCAACACTCTCTACATGGGGCTGCCCTTGCGGACCACCCAGAGGTTGCAGTTGGTGCAGAATGCGGCCACGTGGGCTGTGATGGGGGTGTCCCGATATTCCCATATTACACCCCTCCTGTGCGACTTGCACCGGTTGCCGGTTGCCTCCCAGGTTGCCTTCAAGGTGCTAGTAACAACTTATAAAGCCCTAAATGGCTTGAGTTCAGGGTACTTGCGGGAACGCCTCCTGCCAGCATCACACTCCGATCGCCCTGTGCGCTCCCACAGGAGGGGCCTCCTTGGGATTCCGTCAGTTAGACATTGTTGGCTGGTGGTTCCCAGGGTTGGGACCTTTTCTGTGGGAGCGCCCGCCCTATGGAATCAGCTCCCTGTGGATCTCCATTTGGCCCCTGATTCTGCTCCTTTCACCGAGACCCGAAGACCTGGCTGTTTCAGCAGGCCGGTCTGGATTGACCCGGGGGTGGGTTATTTTAGTTGTTTTAATTTAATTTTAATTTTAATTGACTTTAGACTTGTAGTTGTTTAATTCACTTTTATTGTAATTTGTAGGGTTTTTAAATGTTTGCCGCCCTGAGTCCTTAGGGAGAAGGACAGCATACAAGTCTAAATAAATAAATAAATAAATAAATAATAATAATAATAATAATAATAATAATAATAATAACTTATTTTCCAAAGCACCTGAAAGCAAGACAAGAAGCAATGGATGGAAACTAATCAAGAAGAGAATCAACCTGGAACTAAGAAGAAATTTCCTGAGAGTGACAACAATAAATAAGTGGAACAGCTTGTGTCCAGAAGTTGTGGGTGTTCCATCACTAGACGCTTTTTAAAAAATACTTGTCTAAAATGGTATACGGTCTCCTGCTAGAGCGTGGGGTTGGACTAGAAGACCTCCAAGATCCCTTCCAACTGAGTTATTCTGTTAAGATATGTTACAATATCTGGATCTTCTACCAGATATTGTACCTGATTCCATTAGCAAAGTAGGCAACTGTTTGCTTTAATCTTTGTGATATACTGTAATTTTCTTGGTCTTTTACAGAATGATAAAAACCATATGATAAAGCAAATCAGTTATATTAGACTCCCTCTGGTAATAGGAGAACAGCTGATTGACAGATCTACAGGTAGATATCCAATACTTTTAGGTTTTTTTAAAAAAACCTTTTTGACTGTCAAGAAATCAATGTTTCTCCTAGCAATCAAGTCATATTTTTTCTGCCTTAATTTTTGTTTGACTGTAGTGTAATACAGTTTTACTCATTATCACTTCAGATGTCTGACCAGATTATTGTAGTAGCTAAAGCAGATGGTTCAGCCATATGAAGAGTAATAATAAATCTGTTGACATTATATCCCAATCCTCTCCTCACAGAATTTCTTGTTTGGTATACTGTTTAAGTCATTATAAGTTGTTTCTGGTGATCCAGATTTATAAGTACCAGACAGAGTATTAGAAAGAATATTTTCATGTAGAACCAAGATACATTTTATTTCACTAAATGTGCTTTTTAGGACAATTTGTGTTACTCCTGCATTTAAGAATGAAAAGTTGAGAAAGCTTGATTTGCTTTATATGTATATATGTAAGAGAAAGGGGGGACTGGATAGCATAGTGGTTGGAGCATTGCCCTTTGATGCAGGAAACCAGAGTTCAAATCCTGAACTTATATCTGCCTAATCAATTTTCTCCTTTGGCAAAGACCCCACTAACTGGGGTGGGATTCAATTGGTGTTACTAACAGTTCGGTGACTATGTTTTGCTGCGCGCATGTGTAAAAAAAACTTAAGCTGTGCCGGCCGGACAGCTGAAAAGCCTCTTTTTTCCTGCTTTTTCAACTTCAGCTGTGCCGCGCAGAGCAGCTGAGGTTGAAAAAGCAGGAAATAAAGGACAGGTAAGAGCCCGGGCAGGCGGGTGGGCCAAACAGCAGCAAACACAGAGCCGGCTGCTCTTCAGAGCTACCGGTTCTCTAGAACCAGGCAGAACCGGTAGCATCCCACCCCTGCCACTAACTCTTCACTTGCTTACTTACCTCAGAGGTGAGAGTGATACAAACTAAGAGAGTCGTGCCTATTCAGACATCACCCGGATTAACAAGGTCCATATCTGATGTTGGACAGGTCAATCTGATGATACATCAGTTACTGGAACAAATTATATATCAAAGAGATAGGAGAATCTGGGATTGCTGTTACAACAATCGAGCAGTGAGAGGGGATACACAAAACATATGAGAGAACTATACATGGACAAAATATCTTCATCTACACAACTGAGAAACAGCTAGACACCCAACTTTTCAACATTGTGAAGGGGAAGCTGCTCTCCAATTTGATTCTAGATCAATTACACATTTTATTATAGGCTCGAGAAGAGCCAGAAGCACAACCAGATGTGCAGCTCACATCTGAAGCTGGAACATGACTGTCATCCCTTCCATTACAGAGCACAGCGGCTGATATGAGACATGAGATCATACCTAAACTAGCTACATTTAACCATCAAAATTGATTACCAAGGCTCAATGGAGAAGTACCGTCAGATAGTATCCTAAAGATGCCAATAGAGCAGGGGTGTCAAACTCGCATAATCATGGCATCATTACATGATGTATCATGACTTTTCCCCCTTTCACTAAATCAGGCATGGGCATGGCCAGCGTGTGATGCATCTGGCACGTGGGGCATAAGTTTGACAGCCCGGCAATAGAGCCTTCACAACCATCCCTATTACCACCATAACTCAAACCAATGAACTGATATAGGCTATAGCTGCTGTGTGCTGTAATCCTGGAAATGTTTGGCTACACAACCAAGAATAGCAATACATATCACCACCACCCCCTGTGAAATGAGGTTGGAGGCTAAGATCAAGGCAGCTTGGAGAAAGGTGAGTCAGCTGGTGGAACTACAGAAGGATGTGGCAATTAAGGATAAGTCTTGGCTACCGAAAAAAAATACTCTAGTGCTTCAGATGAATTCAAGTGCTGCATTTTCCAAATGTTTTCCAGCTTCTCCAGATACGTCCTCAACATAATGTAGTATATAAGTTGGCTTGTGACCACAACTGAGCCCAACATTTCTGTTTCTAAGTGAGATATTTGTTAAGTGAGTTTTGCCCTATTTTACGAACTTTCCTGCCACCCTTGTCAAGTGAATCGCTGCCCTTGTTAAGTTAATAACATGGTTGTTACATGAATCTGGCTTCCCCGTTGACTGTGCTTGTCAGAGAGTTACAAAAGGGGATCAAATGGCATTGGGACACTGCAACTGTCATAAATACGAGTTAGTTACCAAGTGTTTGAATTTTGATCACATGACCACGGGAATGCTGCAACAGCCTTAAGCGTGAAAAACAGTCATCAATCACTTTTTTCAGTGCTGTTGTAACTTTGAACAGTCACTAAATGAACTGTTGTAAGTTGAGGACTACCTGTACTTTATATACCCTAATAGCTTAAAGAAGAACACATCAGAAAAGTCTCATGTATGTTTTACAAAATATATTATAAATCATAGTACATAAACCGGATAAATAAGTATACCTTGAAACATAAATGACATAACTTCCTGCTGAGAAAACTATTTATTTCAGTCTTAGTTAGGGTTGTTTTTGGTTAGCGCTCTATCCCTTATCCACATGTTTTGTGTCTGATTTAGTCTCAGAAATATTAGTGACAGTTTTCAGCTGCTACTACTGTTCCATGTTTATGGCTTTCTTCCCCATCTAGCTCTCACATTCCTGACTCTACACCATCCATTTTAAAAGAAGGAAGCAATTTAAATAATATTAGCAAAGTTGAAAGGTAATTTTTTCCCCATGCTGGTGAGTGTTTTCTCCTTAATGCAATGATGCAGCTGGTCTTTCTTCAGAGATAGCCAGGAATTTGTTCCCTTCTTTCTTCATAAAGAAGAGAGATTTCATGTTTGTGTTCTTAACTATGCATCCTTGAGGGAAAAAAATGTTAAGAATTGGACAAAGATCTCTCTTGGTTTCTGTCACCTCATCCAGAATCTCTTATTATCATTGGGATACTATTCTGCTAACAAAAGAGTGCTTGAGAATTCATTTTCTGGCTTGATAGTCTGTAATATCAATTGGAAGAGATTTCCTGTTATTTAACAGCAAAGGTGGGGTTAGAACACTCAGTCTCCCGGTTTGCAGCTCAATAACTTAACTACTAACTGATTTTCATGCTTGTATCATTAATTTAATCCTAAAGCAAGCTAAAAAGCTTTGGTAATGTAATATTTATTATTATTGGTATTTTGTTGTATTCTTTGCATAATATTGCAATATATATCGAATATATTCATCTTCAAAACAGAGAGACTGGAAGACTATATTCCTTTGACACCAAAAATGTCTAGAGAGTTTGGTGTACTGGTTAGAAACCAGAAGATCATGACTTCTAGTCCCAGCTGCAAAGCAGCTGGGTGACCTTAGGCCAGTAACTCATCATCAACCCTAGGAAGGAGACAATGGAAAACACTAAAGAAAATCTTGCCAAGAAAAGTGCAGGGACTAGACCAGAAGTTGATAGTGACTTGAAGACAAAAAATAATAATAATAAAAAATAAACAGCAAAAATAGTTACTGTGGGCATGAGATTCAGTGGGACTTTGGATGCAATAAAGCCTTTTACTTAAGAGACATCTACCATATTCCAGATAGAAAGGGAACCAGGAGAAGAATCTCTGATGAAGCTCTTAATGAACAACAGGCTGGTTTTGAAAAGACATCTTACTCTACCATGAAAGATTTTAAAAGTCAGGTAAGGTCATGAAGTCAATGGCTTGAATTTACACAGTTCCAAGGTTGAATTCCTAAACTTGACTATACTTTGCAAATTTTACATATCTTTAGATCTTACATATTACCTCTATTCAAGTGTTCTCTATGATCATACACAGAAGGATCTTTAGCTGGCTAGATAAAGAGAAGAAATATTAATCCCACTCTGTCTGAAGAGAGAAAATAGGGACAACAGCATAGATCAGATAAAGGCCAGGAACTATAGTATTTTAAATTGTGAGGTTTACATATTTTTTTTCCTTCATTTTATGTTCCAAAGACTGGGATACATGGTTTGGGGTATAACTTAACATTCTCAGGAATTGCTGGTTCTTTACTTAAAACCAAAGCATATCCCCCAAAATCTGCAGAGACAATCTGTGGACAGTTGACAATTTTGTGTGCAAATATGGTGTACTGGGGGTAAAGCTATCGCAAAGATTAATAAATCAATTTTATGAATTTAACATAAATGCAAGAAAGTAGTACTAAAATATTGCATCAAAATATTGTCTAGGCAGAAGAAATGCCAATGCAGAGAAAATTGAAACTTTCCTGGTAGAAGTCCAGATAGTTTATGTCAATCTACTGGATTATCAAAAGGAGTGCTGAAGAATTTAGCAAATTTCCCATTGCACAGCCTTTCAACTCCAGACTGACAAAATGTAACAACAATGGGTGGGGACAAGGAGCTTATTTTGAAACAGAAGATCAGTCTATTAGCATTTGCTGCTTACCAGCAAATCCCAAGGTTGTAACTTACTTTGGCAGATGTCCATGTGCAAATATACATTTGCAATCTAAAGAAGCCCAGCAGGCTTTAGTGAAAAGGAGAACAGAAGGAGACACAGGAAATGGAATTATCTCCATGTCAAAGTAATTCTATCAGCAAGATTTCATCTCAAAACAGCCAAAGCAAACAAGTCCAAAAACAAACAGAAAAGCAGTCACACAGGAAGAACTGAGGCTTCCACTATCATTCCCTCTCTGTGCTGTTTCCATAAATATTTCCAGATTGCTTACAGCGTTATTATCTTACCCTTTAAGGTGCAAATAAACCTCCAAAAGGTTCATAGATTTTACATAGTTCATTGTCATTAACAGTACCTTCCCCAACTTTATATTCCTTTTCCAGCTGCCCTTCCCCCTTTTCTCTCTCTCTGTATTTATGTATTGTTATCTTGCATGATGAAGAATTTGCAAAAATTCTAACTATTTTTGTAAATATTAGTTTGCAGGTGACACCAAAAAGTTATTACCTTTATAAGGATTTGTTTTTTATAGTGAGGGAGGGACGGGGGAAGTCATTTTTTTCTTTTTACCATAGAATAAATGAAGAATTATTCCCATTATCTGGAGGTAAACTTAGAGATAGGTGGTCATTGATGGCACCTAAATAATGAACCAGTTATCATGGTATAAACCAGGGGTGGCGAACACGCGGCTCTCGAGCCGCATGCGGCTTCCGGCCAAAATGAATGCGGCTCTTTGCCTCTTATATTATTATTATATTATTATTATATTATATTATTTTGTATACTGTGGCTCTTTGCCACGTTTGGATTTTGTTATGCTGCTTCTGAGGAGGGATCTCTGAGGAGAGATTTCCGAGCACGTAGTCCTGCCCCTGGCTGCGTCATCCCGTCTCCCATCCCTCGGAAACAACTGCACGAGCCAGCGAGCGTGGTGTGGCTCTCTGACTCGCACAGTTTAAAATTGCGGCTCTTTGTGTCAAACTTGTTCGCCACCCCTGGTATAAACTCTTATTTGGAGTACAGCTAATAAGTAGGGAAAGGGATTTTAGACAGGATGGGTTGAAAACCATACAATGCAATTATCACTTCCTGATTTATACTAGAAAATGTCCACAGGGTATGGTCAATAAATTCAAGATGTTGACTATGATAGTGCAACTGAAGCTCTGGTTTTTATTATTATCATTATAATTGTGCACTACATATAAACAGGCAGAACTTTGATTGCACTGCTTCCAGTTTGATTTTACCTATATTGGAAAAGTTTGCTTTCATGCTTTTTTAAAGATTTTATCTTGTTCAAATGACAAATAACAGTCTTTTTGGTCATTTGTAACTCAGCTGTTTTGTCCTAAAATCTATTTTTTCACTTTCTTTAAAGTCAGAGAGAATAAATTTTCTGGACAATTGAATCATTTTACCCACCCATCTAAATTTTGTATATTGTAATGATGTAAAATGTAAAAATGAACTGGTGAAAAATACATCTTTTTGGCATGTTGATTTGAGACTAAAGAATTAACATCGCTGGCTAACAACATTTCATTTTCTTCTCAGATTCTTTTTTTCCTCAGAGTCCCATGGGCCTTATTGGAGATAAAATGGACTTCAATGTACTGCAAAAATGACTATTGTCACAGAATCAATATAAATTTACAAATGTATTATTTACAAAATTATATCCCTTACAAATCTATACCATCAGTTTTAGTGACAATGAATAGAGTCTAGGAATAAACAAATCAAATTTCATTAATGGAATAGAAGAAGTGATTTCTTGTTCCTCTGGAGCCTTGTCAAAGATTCTGGAGTGACTCTGGAGATAACTTAAGGTCATGTATTAGTGGAGGGGAGAGGAAGCATCATATAAACAGACTTTTCTCTCAGAAGTTAGTTGGGTTAAAATCAGATCAAAACTCCAATGTGTGCAGAATTCTTTGTTGATTCAAGGAAGAGGCAGGCTTATTAAAAATTTAAAATAATAAAAAAGTTGGCAGATTACAGGTAGCCAATGGCAACCCTATGAGGCAGACCAGACCATGAAATAAACTTGGTCTAAATATTATTTTTATTTAGGCTAAATAAATGAAAAATTATTTCTATTTTGGACTATTTAGATTAAAAACTATTTTTATTTAGATTGGCTGAATCTTGCAAGACTGATTGTGCTCCTTTTCCTTTCTCTTTTATAACTGTGAATTTAGGGACATGTCTCTGCATACTCTTCTATATGTCCCAGGCTTAATCTATTTTCTCCCTTCTGTCTTTTTTAATGGTTTTCCTCTCCCTCCCTTAAAAGCTTTACTTCCATCTTCTGGCATCTACCAAAAATATCCATACGCCAACACCTTTCACCTTCAATTCAAGGCTTTTGCCTATTCACATTGTTTGGCATTGCTCATCTCCTTCAATTTTTATCATTCCCCAGAACTACTACCATCTCCAAATCTGGATTCCAACACATAAACTTTTGGTTTCATTTGAATTGGCCAAATATCAAATATAGAAACATGACTGAAGACTTCAATATATATATATATATATATATATATATATATATATATATATATATGATATCATAATTTCCCTTCTTCCAGCATACTATAGATCTTGTTTTAACTGGAGGGTTTTGAATTTTAGCCAATACTTTCAAGGTTGAATGGAAAGATGGCAAATAATGTTCCTAATAAAACATTAAAAAAAAGATTTCATTCATATCCCACATAGCTATACAATCTCCTACCCCCCATTCCAAAGCCACAGAATGCCTGACAAATCATCCCTAACTCATACCATGATGGAAAAAAAGAAACCACCGTGGTGTGCAAACTATGTGGATTGTTAACCTTAAACCTGAATGGTTTCACTTTTGTGGTCTGATGTTTGCAAAGCTATTCAAAAGCCAGATTTCTTTGTTGCCTTGTTCTAAAGAAGAGTTCATAAACTGTAGTAACGTGGATAGGATATGAAGATCTTTCCAATACACACTTTCTCTCTGTTGTGACTAGGACACAAATTTAAATTTAGCAAATTCCTACAGTTATTCCATTGTATGATTCAGTATATCCACTCTGCATCTACAGGGGTTCTGAATGCAACCATCCAGAGATACAGAACGTGATGAGCTCTTAGACTAAGTGGCACCCTAAAGAAAGGATTGTTCCTGAGGCTTGGTATTTTTGCAAATCCAGCCAGGGAAGAAAAGCTGGGCATTGGGGGAGTGGGAAAGTGGGGGGTATTGCAAGTGTAGCCCTAAAACCATCCACTGTAACAATTCTACTCATATTTTGTATAGAATGTTCAAGTGCAGAAATATCTCACTCTATTCAGGTTTAGAATTTATAAGAACAGGCCTCAAACTAATATAAGAATATAATATGTACCCACCACAGATTACAACTTGGAGAATAAAGGACATTTTTTAATTATTTGGCTGAAACAGTGTGCTATCCAGCTTCCTACACACACACACACACACACACACACACGGCAAGAGTTCTACAGATGTTTATTCAAACCCCCCAAACAGGTTCTTGGAAAGCACCCTTGTTGCACAAGTCTGGATTCCAAGCTCAGTACAGCACGAGTGATTGCGTAACCAAGTCCAATGGGCACACACAAGGTCCAGGAAAGCAGCCCAGGCATCAAACAGGCTAGGATACACGGCAAAAGCACACAAGACACAGAACCAGGCATATTGGTCCAACAACATTCAAGTCCTTAGGGTGGGGTTAAGTAGGGAATGCTAGTGCATTCCTTCATGAGAAATAAAGTTTCCTTCTCATGAATAGTCCAGCTGACTGACATTCTGCCTGTTTTCTCTTGGTTCTACATGCCCATAGATCAGGAGGGTCCTCCTCATTGCTAATAGACAGCAGCTACTCCCAGTCCTCACCTGGAGCCTCCTGGCCAACTTGCTGCAGGTTTGGCTCATCCATCAACCCAGCTAAGGCTGCTCCATCAGGATAGTATTCTCTGAGCCCCAATCCTAATCATGCATTTCTCTGCAGACTCAAACTCATCCTCCTCATCTGAACTTGTATCTGGAGAGGGTTGGAGGCAGATCCATGACAAACAGGTATAAGCACATACACACACACTCTCCACCGCATCTCAACTATCTATCTATGGATAGGGCGAGGAATCTGGGCATCCTCCTGGATTCACAGCTCAGTTTGGAGGAGCAGGTGGGAACTGTGGCCAGGGGGGCTTTTGCCCAGGTTCGGCTGGTTCGCCAGCTCCGCCCTTACCTGAGCCGAGATGCCCTTCGAACAGTCACTCATGCGCTCGTCACCTCCAGAATCCACTACTGCAACACTCTCTATATGGGGCTGCCCTTGCGGACCACCCAGAGGTTGCAACTGGTACAGAATGCGGCTGCGTGGGCTGTGATGGGGGGTGTCCCGATACTCCCATGTTACACCCCTCCTGCGCGACTTGCACTGGTTGCCGGTTGCCTTCCGGGTCAGTTTCAATAAAGCCGTAAATGGCTTGAGTCCAGGGTACTTGCGGGAGCGCCTCCTGCCAGCATCACATTCCGTACGCTCCCATAGGAGGGGCCTCCTTGGGGTACCATTGGTTAGGCATTGTCGGCTGGCGGCCCCCAGGGCTAGGGCCTTTTCTGTGGGAGTGCCCACCCTACGGAATCAGCTCCCCGTGGATCTCCGTTTGTCCCCTGATCTCCGCTCCTTCCGCTGAGACCTGAAGACCTGGCTGTTTCAACAGGCCAGTCTGGATTGACCTTGAGGGGGGGGGCTATTTTAATTGTTTTAATTTTTAACTGTTCATTAGACTTGTATTTGTTTAATCTATTTTTATTGTAATTGTTCGGTTTTTTATTGTTCACCGCCCTGAGTCCTTAGGGAGAAGGACGGCATACAAGTCTAATAAATTATTATTATTATTATTATTATTATTATTATTATTATTATTACTATCTACTCTATCTATCTATCTATCTATCTATCTATCTATCTTTATGTTCTATCTATCTCATAATTAAGCACATACTTAGTTAAAACAACTCTTGTTTTATTTCAATGCTGAGAATGATTTTCATTCCCAGCCAGTAATGAATCCCAAACAGTCCCTTCAAGATGAGCACCCATCTTTCTTTCCTTTGAATTGCTGCCAACAACTAGAGTGCCAAATGAATTATAAAAAACCAACCGAAGTACAAAGTCCACACAGAGCTTCAAGGATTAATCCAAACAGAATGAACGACTTTGCTTCCTACAAAGGTTTTGTCACCTTTACCTGTCCTTTATACCTTATGCGAGGGGCAATCACCTCCAAGCCTTACTCCTGAGTCTCCCCTTTTGTCTCAGCTGCTCTTGCCTTCTGGCAGCTGTGCGCACACGTGCACTGGGAACAGGCTCCCCTTGTTCCTCAGCCTCACTGCTGTCAGACTCCGGAGGCTCTGGAGTCAGCACACCACTCCCAGATGGTCCTGGCCCCATCTCTGCACTGGATGCAGGACCCTCATCCAAGTCCTCTCCAGACTTCCTGACTGGTCCCCGTTCTTCTCCTTTGTCCGATTCTGCTGCTGTCTGCACAGGCTGCTGGTGAACCACAACAATCTATTTACAGTATCTATCTATCATTATATACCCCACCTTATATATGTAAGCCTCTGCTGCTAGATTATGTGGACAAAAAAGAATTTGTACCATATAAACACAAATTCAAAAACATATCGAGCCCATTAATTCACTTCAGATGATATTGGAAAGTGTTTTATTTATTTATTTATTTACCTATTGATCCTGTTCAATAAAAAAATTCACTCTACTAATAAGTAGAAGACACAGATATTTTTGTTAAATCAGCAGCACAGTTACATTTAACCTATGGATTGATACCCTCTATTTATAGTTATATAAATACCTCTGTTAAGTTATTGGAAGACTTTCCTGGATGCTTTTATTCTTTAAATCTTCCTGGGAGAGCAGCAGTTGGCTGCAACGGATGGAAGGAATTTAGATTCATTCATTTTACTTCATTCATTGTGGAGTTAAATCTTCAAGGACAGCAAAAGAAATCCAATGCATTCAGACTTCTAGATGCAGGAATAATCAGATATCAAGTGGTTTGTTTGTTTTTTTAAAATTTTGGACATGCTCAAAATCTTGTCTGAATTATTTCAAGCTTTTTTTTGCCTTTATTTTAATCCTATTTTTTAAAAAGTCCTGATCCTTTTTCTCTAAGGGTTTTTCCACATTGCAACCTTAAGTGCATTAACTGTCTGGAAGTAAATCTGCTTTAAGAACTCTCTTTCTGGATTTCAGTCTCTTCTCTACTTTGGCCATGTTGATGGCCTGATGTTTTTCCCAGTCCAAACCTTATTTTACATGGCCCTTGGTTGCTGGATTCTTCTTATTGTCCATCCCTCATTGTTCAGGAAAAGAACAGTGCACAGTTTCACCATTTTTCCTATCACTTGGTCTGGAAAGGGAAAATGGCAGAATTGTCAATTTTAGAGGACAGGAGGCCAAAACATATAAAGAACAGTTGCTGGAACTGGATAAGTCTTGTCTTATGAAAAGAAGGACTAGGGGGTGACATGATAGCAGTCTTCCGATATCTCAGGGGCTGCCACAAAGAAGAGGGAGTCAAACTATTTCCAAACCACCTGAGGGCAGGGGTGGGCTGCTATTTGCCTGGGTTCAAGCAAACCCGTTGCTAGTGTTATGGTTGGTTTGGAGAACTGCCAAATCCCACCCCTGGCTGGCCCCGCCACCCCACTACCCCTGTTCCTCCCTTCCTAGGACCCTCCACATAGCCTGTTTTGGATGTGAGGTAAGTGCAGGACCCATGCAGAGGCTCAGGGAGGGGAAAACCGGGCCTCATGGAGGCTCCGGAATTCCAGAAACTGGCCCATTTCCGGCCTCTGGAGGGCCTCCAAGCCTGGGGAGTCAGTTTTTGCCATCCCAGAGGTTCAAGGAATGTCTCTGGAGCCTGGGGAAGGCAAAAACTGGTGCAGGAAGCGAAAAGGCCATGCCCACCATGGCCACGCCCACCCAGCAGTCAGGCAGAGAACCCATTGCTGAAACTTTTGAAGCCCACCCCTGCCTAAGGGTAGGACAAGAAGCAGTGGGTGGAAACTAGTTTCATTGGTGAACTTGTAAATTAAGGGCTGGGGAGGGCTGGGGAGCATAGGGATGACCATGACTGGAAAGCAGGGTCAATTTGCATGACAATAACTAATTGGAGAGAAGCTATTCACTTATAATAAAATGAAGCCCAGAATAGCACCATTTGAGCCAGAAAAAGATATTTTGATATATAGCAGAAAAAAAATGACCAACGACGTCTTTCCTGTTTGTCTGAGGATGCGTAGAGGAAGATAGAGTAGCTACTTGTCTTTGGAAAATGCCCTCGAGTCATGCTAAGGTCAGAAGATTTGCCCTGAGCCTATTTTCTACTTGGGTTTCTATTAAACTTTCAAGCAGTCATTTTTGGCTCCAGTTTGTCTCCTGAAGGAGTTGGAACCTGGTAATCCACCTCTCATAACCTAGACTTCTCCAGGCAAATTATATTGCTTACGGGATACGAGTTTAGGATTTCTCATGTAGTAGAAAGGAAAAGGATGTCCTGCTTCCAGGATAGATGAAGGCTGGCTGATATCCCTCAGCCCTTACATTGTTTAACTGACAAGAATTTAAAACTCAAAAGCTGAAAAGTAGTGGTGAGTGTAACAGTGAAATGGTTAAGGGCATAATAGCTCTAGCATGCCCCCTTTCACTTGGTGCCCCAAGAACATGCTTATTTTTTTTTAATGGTTAATCCAGGGATGTTTTTTGGACGGGGCATTTCTCCTGCAGTTCTCTTTGGGGAAATACAAAAGAAACCATGATAAACTTGGGCAATTCTGGTTGGGTGGGGCAGGAACTGGTAGTAAGAGACCCTGACTCTTTGTTTTTGGTCTCTTTAATTTGTCCTTCAATAACAAAAACAGGGTGGCATAATATAGCCAATTTTGCATTTCCAAAGGAGATCGCTCTGAAGAAACACATTCTCTAAAGCAGTGTTTTTCAAGCGTAACAACTTTAAGATGGATGGACTTCAACTCCCAGAATTCCCCAGCCAGCATGTGAAAATAATAAGAAAAGAAAGAGCCTCAGCATTTTTAAGATTTGCTATTTAGTTTCACAACCATTTATTGTACAGGCTACTTTGCCCACCCACCCCAATCGCAAAAAGGAAAAAGGAAACAGATACAACATAATATTGCAATTTCAAATGTTTAATCACAGGTTACTGCCAGAAGACTGTAGCTCACTGTATCAAATCATATATCAGAAAAACTTGAAATATTAATCTGATATGTTTTATATTTATATAAAAGGGTTAAAGGGCTAGGAAAAGCAAGAATTTTGCATTTTCTATTAATGTCAAGTCTTTAAAAGGGGTACTAAATATGGAGCAAAAATAACACGATGAGTCCATTAAAGAAATTATTATTATCCATAAAAATGATAGGTATTATGTGGAATTTCAGACTTTTGGCAAAGGGCAACATGCAACATGAATTTTGTCTATATGAACGTTAGGCAAATTTCTTTACTGCTTAGATGTTGGATCAAAGACAAAGAATTCCCTAATATGCCTACCTTGAACTTATATTAGTGACGAGATGAATCCAAGATTTTGCTCTCACAGAGGAAGAAATATTTATTTCTCTAGAACAAAACAGGATATGGCGGTTGTCCATTTAAAAGCACTTTGCAGATGTGGTTTTCAAAAACTTGTAACACTAAATTGCTGTGTTTCTTGCTGGTGTCTTCAAAAAGCATGAATTATTTTATGTCAAACTTGTTACCAGTCCAGCTAGACGCTTCCAATATTTTGTGTGTGATAGTGCAGATGAACTGATGAGAAATAATGCAATTTGTTTATTCCAATCCTCCTTTGCCCGGACAGCACATAGTTATGGTCAGCCAAGCATTTATTCCCATTGGCAATGATTGAAATCAGGCTTTGGATGGAGCCAGCTCTTCAACTTCCAGGTATCTGGGTTTCATATTTAAAATCTGTGGAGATAAACACTTGTAATAGTCATGAATAACTCTGACGACTTTTTTCTTTAAAGTGCCATAACTTCTGTAGCTGTAATTGGTTTGGAAATTAGTGTCATAAGTAGACCACTAGAAAACATACAGATATTCCAGACTCATCCCTGTATGTTATTGTGAAAGACTGAAAAATAAAATAGAAGGTTTTACTCCTGAAGGAATGTTCAAGAGGTTGTTAGCTATTTCCTCCATGGTAACACTAATAAAGAATAGACTCACAGCCACCAATCCCGCCCCCTTTCATTTGAACAGATGTGGTGTATGAGACCAGCACCAGCAAGTTTTAAATTCATTGCAGATGTCCAGTAGGAGTGTGCTGTGGACTGTGCCCTCTGTCTACAACTCTTTAGCTATCTCTTGAATGAATTGATTTTGCCAGCTTTAGTGGTGACTCTTTGTAATCCATTCAGTATGTGAACTTCTCCTTGGTAGGAGACAGTAGTTTTGTGTTAAATTTCTATCTGCTCCTAATTTCCCACGTCATGCATAATGTCATCTCATTTCTGACTTTTTGCCAGTGGGGAAAATTTGTCTAGATCAATGCTATCAACCCTCTTCAAATACTGCAAAACATCAATTAGGTCTCCATTAATTCTCCTTCCTGGTGAGAAAAACTCTTCCCTCAGCTATTTAAATTCTCAGTGGGGAAATTCCCCAATTTTGTCATTTGACCCATTAATTTAGCTCCTTCTTCTATGAAGTAGGTTTTATACTTCATAGAGCAAAATGTCAAAAGTTAGTAATACTAATATTTTATAAAGTAATACTTTATAAAGTAATACTTTAGTAAAAAAAAGTCTTTCCAGTAGAATCTGGAGAAATTATTTCTTTAACTGAAGGGGAAAAAAACTAAAAATCATATTTTGTTTAACTGTAATAAACATTGTAGTAATAATTTTCAACATGAGTCGCCTTACCGATGATAACGGTGGCACATACATTTAATAAATAAATCTAATGCATGCCATGGACATTTTTCTTATTTCTTTTTCCTAGTATAATTAGGAAGAAATTTTAAACTGATGTGGAATGCTTTTTTAAAAAAAGTACCAATAACAAATGTTAATATGTGATAGTAACAGTGAAAATCAGTGTGGTATCTTGTTTTATCATTTATCATTATTACTGGCAAGACCATGCAGTGGCTTGAAAAACATACCAAAATGAAATGAATTATATCCTGACAAAGCAGAAGGCAGATACGGGGTCAGGGGATATCAATCTCCACACTTCGTTGGATCTCCTTTCTTTCTGGATTGCAAAACATATTTAGTAACCCCTACAGAGGATCTCTTGCTAGGAAGTTGCTATTAAAATATAGGATGGCTGGTGTTCATTGCAAGTAGGAGCAAACTTTAAAATAATTTTCCATGTTGCTTTTCAAATATAATAAGAGAGTTCACTCAGAGTGCAGACTTGTTCAGGGCCTATATTTCCACATTGCATAACAACTGGCTAGAGATAAGGAAATTTGCCTTGAGCATCTACTATAATAGGAGTTATACATTAGTTTGCATTAGATGCAACCCTAAGCCATTACATACTAGTTCAAACATCATGCTAAATAGTGAGTGTTGGGATTAAACAAAATGCCAAGAAAAAGGCAAATAATTGTGCTGAAATCTGCCATTCAGTTTTTCAAAAATGTAAAAGAGGCTTCTGTTTCTCCTATAATATTCTCAACATCAGGACAACAGATCCAGCTATAACAATCTGGTGGACTATCAATACATGATCACAACAAGTTAGATTATTACAGCCTACCTCTGGTAGCCCTACACAAGTATGATATGCTACTATCTTCTGTAACATGTCATTTTCATCCCAGGTCTCCGAAATCTTCCTAGTTGCCCATATGTTTGGTACCCAACAAACAAACAAGCAAACAAACCTCTATGAGAAAGGTTTTCTTGAAATGTCTGCTCCTAGGATTTAATAGAAATGAGAGAAGTCAAGGAAGCTGCAACTTGTTTAGATCATCTTGTAAAAAACAATTAACCCATTTATCCTTCTGAGAAATAAAATTTCCAAGATGACCTCTCTATTATCAGAATAAAGAGAACTGGGAGGAATCACAGGTTGGTTGGTTGGTTGGTTTTTTTGAATATGTTTACAAACATATAAGCACTATGCATGGACAAGATCAACGTGCATTGTTCTTGGATTCTCATTAACCAAATGGATTTGGCCATTTTATTCAGATAATCTTGCCTAATGGTTGAATTTTGCAGCCATGATAATATTAGAGTTGAGTACAGACCACAGGAAGTAGTCTGGGACCAATTTCAGAAAACAGGTCAATTCAATTTATCCTAAGTTAGAGATTGAGTTGCTATAGCAATGTGGCCATCAAATCTTGATCTAGAGGTTAAGTTTCATTGCCATTCCAGTACTGCTAAGGACAGTTTAAAAGGAAGGGTCTTAGAAGAGCCTGTCTCAGAAGGAGCTGTCCTGCCCCACTCAAAAATCAGTGATGAACCAAGTGGGGTGCTAGCATATCTGACACGCAAAGCAATTCATTTGTTAACACACCTCCACAATCAAGATCCTGTTTGGTGTAGTGGTTAAGGCACCAGACTAGAAAACAGAGGATCATAAATTCTAGTCCTGCCATAGATGCAAAGCCAGCTTGGGGTGGGGGAAACCTTGGGGCCAGACACTCTCTCCTAGCCCTATGAAGAAAGCAGTGGCAAGTCACTTTTGAAAGATGTTGCCAAGAAGACTGCAAGGATATTTTCCAGGAGTTAAAACTGATTTGAAGACATAAATGTTTTATGCTGACCACTAATAAGCAGATTATGATACCAGCAATAACAACCAACTCCACACTAGTTGTTATTGGCAGCACCCCCTCTTTGCCTGCAACTGAAATGGATGTCCTTACCTTTGGTGCACCCACTGCCTGATGTGTCTGCATTAAAATAAGTCTCACTCATGAAGGAAACATTGCAGCTCAGAGTTTAAAATTAAGCAGAATCACAACTTTATTTAAAACTATGCCAGCTCCTATTGTAAGAATTGCAGGAAAGAAATGTTTGGATTTAATACAGCATTTAGCATCTTTAATACATTGGCCAGGATCCAGTAGAGAGTTAGGCATGCTTAAATGCTTTTATTTCAATGATATTAAGCATGCCTAACCTTCTACTGGATGCTGGCCATTGACTTAGAAGCCTATTTGAAATATCATATCCTCCCTCTCTCCCTCTCTCTCTCTCTCTCCCTGTCTCCCTACCTCCCCTCTCTCTCACACACACATGAATAATTTTGAACTTTGGGTAAATAGTCCTGAACATAAGGAATGAAGTGAAAACATTTTGGAGTCATAATAAAATAGGGCATTTTGTTTTGCTTTGTTTTCTGATAGACATAATACTGTATCACTTTGGCTACTTTTAACTCCTGAAATAAATGTAGAGTGTACCCTTATCGGTCCTACTATCTCCATCATTTCAAGCACTAAAAATTTACAAATGTAAGGAAGGAAGCATGTAGTGTTTGAATGTTTTTATTTCCATTGAGTAGGCACTAGCTTAGTATCCATGTGTTCAATATATCAACCGATCTGCCTTTCAGAGAGGTGGCTATGGTGAAGAGAGACATTATGTGAAGCAGTGTATACAGGAATGAGAGGAATACTGTTAGAAAGTCATGCAATCATCATAAATGAAATTCCTTGGTGCAATGAATGAATCCATCAGGATAACTAAAGAAAAAGTGCATATATAAGCATATATAAGCAAAGGTTGATTAATTACGGCAGAATAGCAATCAGGATGACTGAAGGTTCAAAGGGGCTGTAGAAATGCTAGATTACTATTTCCTCAAGATCTACTACATTCTTTAAAACTAGTCCAATTGATAGCTGATGGTCCAGGATTATGAGGTTCAGTCAGATTTTTGGAAGGCGTGGCAGTATATGTTAAATCATATCCATGTGTTTGTAAATTGAATGCACACAAAACAGAATAACATACAGACTCTTAAACCATGGTCACTTAAAAAGTCTTCTGTCTTTCTCCAAAAGATCTTACACAAAGTTATGGGAAATAGTGATTTGTTCACTGAAGAAAACCTGAAGCAAATTCAAAACACTCATTGGAGAAAGTAAATTTACATATTAAACTAAAGATATTAATTGATCTGAGGAATTAGAATCAATAAGAAAAAATAGTAAATTGAAAGAGGAAATCTTTGGTGACAGTGTTTGTATTTGTTGATTTAAAATTGATTTAAAAATTAAATCTACCAAATTTCTAGGTAAGTGTTAGTCTGGCTATATTAAAACAGTTTGCAGTGGTGGCAAAGATTTTGAAACAGTACTTTTTCAAAAGTTATAGAAAAGGGAGAAGTTAGGAGTAAAACCAAGGATTTTCTAGCTTATGAGACATACGATGGAAAAAAGGAAGCTAACAACTGAAAACAGAACTGGGATCCAATTTAATTAACTGTAGTTAGTTGAATAAAATGTGGGTGGCTTTGCAAACGTTGTGCCCATTGTGAAAAAATAAGAAGAGACATATGGAAAAGAGGTTAATTGATTTATGGACTAAGTTAGGGCAAAAGTGTAACTGCCCTGCTGACTAGGATGTCATGGGAAGCTGTCTTAATTTATTCTAAAGAAGGAAAGAAGCAGAGATTGAGAAAGGGGATGGGATGTGTCTGTTGAACAGCAACAGACTTTTTTTTTTAATTGGACTTGTATGCCACCCCCTCTCCGAGAGGACTCGGGGCGGCTCACAATTAAAATACCACAATAAATATTTTAAAAAGAATTAAACTAAACAAGCCCAATTACTAAAATCAATTTAAAATTCATTAAACCCCGCCCCCCAAGAGGTCAGTCCAGCCCGGCCTGTTCAAACATCCAGGTCTTCAAGTCGTGGCGGAAAGAGCGAAGGTCAGGGGCCAAACGGAGCTCCAAAGGTAGTTAGTTCCACAAGGCGGGAGCTGCAACAGAGTAGGCCCTTCCCTGAGGCACTTCCAGCTGACACTGTCTCACAGACAGCAACCCGAGTCCCCGTCTGTGCACAGATGCACAGAGCGATCGGTATTCGTCATTGGTAGGAGACGCTCCCACAAGTACCCTGGACCCAAGTCATGAAGGACTTTGAATGTTAATGCCAACACCTTGAATCCCACCCAGAGGGCAAACGGTAACCAATGCAGCTCGCGCAGGAGGGGTGTAACATGGGAGTACTGGGAAACTCCCATCACAACCCGCGCAGCTGCATTCTGCACCAGCTGAAACCTCCGGATGATATGCAAGGGCAGTCCTAAATAGAGAGCATTGCAATAGTCGAGTTGAGATGTAACAAGTGCATGAGTGATTGTGCGAAGGGCATCTCGGTCCAGTCAGACCTGGGCAAAAGCCTGGGCAAAAGCCCCCCTGGTCACGGCCCCCACCTGCTCCTCTATGACAGACCTATGACAGACCTTCCTGGATGGCAAGAATCTTCTTTCTAAAATCCTGGAAAGGGAAAAAAAAGTATTTTCTATTCTTTTCACTTATTCTCTGGTGAATTTAGGAAATTAAATTAAAAGAAAACCAAATTCTCTATTTGGGAAAACTCATTTGGTTTAGGAAATAAATTATTTACCATTCAAATGTGACAAAGCATTATATTTCAATCAATGAGAAACAGAAAATCCCAGTAACCAGTTCTGGTTACATGAACAGGATGTATTGAGGTAACTTTTGGAATGACAAATTATTCCTATGCTTCAAATGCTGGGGTTTTCCTCTTTCTGATTCAAACTCTTAAAAATAAGATCATAGAAGTCCAATCACACAAATAGAACAGAGAAATAAAAACAAGAACTCCAGGTGAAAACAACATACGAATATATGTATACAAACTCATGAACATACAAATGCTTACTCATTGTAAAATTGGCTTATAACAACCTTTCCTTTTGGCTTAAATAAGAACATTAAAACCAGTATAAGGAATTACTTATATAGTGGAGCCTCAGGTCACGACCATAATCCATTCCCGGACTCCAGTCGTGACCTGATTTGATCGTGTCCAGAAGCAAAAAAATGGCGGCAAGGGGAAATTAGCCCGGAAAGGGAATCTTTCCACGTCAATTTTGTTAACCACCTGATTTCTGAATTGTGGCCCAATTCAAAAATCGGGTGGATTTCTTGTTCGCTACCCGATCTGGTCAAGAACAGGAGCGTTCGTGACCCAAGTTCCCACTGTAATTATTTTTATCTCTCTTTCATGTAGTATAACACATTTTAACACATTTGGGATGTGTTAAAAGAGAGGAGTAGGAAGTAGTAGTAAAAGAATTTTCCAAAGGCAACAGAATATATCACATTATTGACTAGACTACTGCAATGCATTCTGTATGGGGCTGCCTTTGAAGACCTCCTGGAAACTGCAATTGGTGGAAAACACAGTGACCCAGGTAGTATGCAATGTTACCTACTAAAGCACACCGTAGGTGTGCTTTTGGCCTTATATTAGTCAACAATAGATTGATTTTGACCTTTAAAGGCCTATATGGCTTGCTGCCTAGGCACTTACAGAACCATTTTTTCCTATCTGAATTAGCTCATTCAGCGCATTCTTCCCAGGAGCAACTTTTGGTCATACAATATTTTATGAAGTAAGGGGAATAGAAGCCAGAACTGCTGCTGCTGCTCTCTCAACCTCATGGAATACCCTCCCCTTAAAATTAATACTTGCTGTATCTCTTCTATCATTCTGGAAGCTCTTAATCTTTATTATAATTTTAAAGACAGAAAACACAATATACACCCAATATGTATATTAGATATATAACGAATCATGTGCACCTATAATATATAGCAGTGGTGGCTAACCTTTTTGGGCTCCTGTGCCAAAAACTGTGTGTGTGTTTGCATGCACGCGCTTACATGCCAGCACCCAGAAGGCAATGCGCCCCCTCATGCCCCCTGCGCATGCGCGTGCAATCCTCCCCCACTACCCCCTTACCTGCACTGTGCCTCACAGCTGATTTTTGGCTGGTTTGAGGCCTTTTTCAGCCTCCCAGAGGCTTGAAAAAAGCTGTACAGGCTTTGCAGGCCGAATAATAGTATTACAAGAGGTGATGAAACAGTATTACAGGAAGTGATGGAACAGGCCTATTATTCAGCCTGTAAAGCCTGCAGAGGCTTTTTTCAAAGCTTTGATGCTTTTTGAAGCGAAAATTACCGACCTCTGGTTTTGCTTGCTCCGCTTCTCCAATGCGCCGCTGTGGTGTCAGCAATTGTCACGCATGCGCAATAAGGACTGACTGGACAGGGAACAGAGGAGTGGCCAGAGAGGAGCGGGGCCAGCCAGGGGCCCATTTTACCGGTTTTCCAAAGTACTTGGAATGGTAATGAATCCCACCCCTGAATTGTGCCCTGCGAGGGGCCCACCTCCAGCACTCCTCTGCCACCCCTAGCCTCTTACTGCCCCCCCCACTGCACCCCTTGCCTCTTAGTGCCCCCAAGTCATCCCACCGGCCCCCAGGGGTGATACCGCCCACTTTGGGAACCACTGGCCTAGACAAAAGGGGCTGAAGCAATTTTTAAAGACCAGAATGTCTGCAGAGATTTTCTGTCATCCAGGTCATGGTTGTCCCAGAGGTGTTTCAGCACTGAAGAAGTTTCTTTGAATGAGAAGCAAAATGTTTTCAAAGAAAAAACCCCAAGAAAATCCAGTTGCCTTTTGGAAAAAGCACCTTTGGAATAAAGACTGGAACATCCAGATAACATTTGGAATCAGCTCAGGTTAAATGGCTTCCTCATTTGCTGAACTATGAGGAGGAAGAGGTACGGCACAACCACACTTGCAAGATTCTGTTATTATAGCCAATCTCAACAAAAGTAGTTTTAGCCTTCCTGTGGAGCTGATTTCATGGTCTGTTCTGCATGGACCAATGCTTGCCATCTTGACTTGTCTCCAAGCAATAACTTCAGTTCTTTCAAGCATTGTTGGTTTTATTTTCCTAGTTCATTGTCTGCTTACATTACATGTCCAAAGTATGTGAAATTCTGCTGTTTGATCACTGCCTCAAGGGTACAGTCAGTCTTTATTTCATCCAGGGCTGGCTAATTCATTTTTTTTTTTTGCAGTTCACAAGTAACTGTCTCAAAATCCATAATGTTTTTTTCTCTTGCTCTTTCTCAATATGAAGCTTTCACAGCCATCCATTACTAGGGGAAATACTATCTATTTTGATCTTTGTTGTCATAGAAATATACTTATTCTTCATGATTTTAAGTTTGTCATTGTCTTCCTTTCTAGGATTAATCTATTCTTTATTACTCTGTTACATTAGCTTTTATCTACTCTTCAAACATGAAAATCAAGCTGTCTTCCACTTCCACTTCCATTCCCATTTCTTTACCATCAACTGCAAATTCCCTAAGCATTTTTGTTGATATTATATCTGACTTTCATAACAAGCCTTTTAAGGGTTCTATTGCTTTAGCTAGCAAAGTGGTCTTGCCTGCTTATCTCAAATGGCTAATGTTTTGACTTCCTATTTTGCTTCTCCTATCTCTTCTTGTTGTGCCATTCTTATATATAAATGGTACATAAGTTAAACAGATAAAGGGACATCATACATCCTTGTCTTACTCTCTTTTTGTATGCTGAACAATGTTGTTTCTCCAAACAGCTGTCCTTATCTGTCCAGTAATAATGGAATGACAGAACCCACTCCATGTTCCTTGCCTTCCAAACAGAACATAGACAAATCTCGAAATTGGTATTTGTTGCCTGAATAAAGGAAAGAAAAATAAATTGTAACAAAGAGTGCTGCTTTTAACTCAGCTTTCTTTGGGACACCAATCTGTTAGCAGATGGGTGAAGAGAACTTTATTCAATTTAGATAAAATAGGGAGTAGGAAATGGGATATAACCCAGGGATGAGAGGACTGAAGAGTTATCCACTTCCTGTTGCAGTGCTGGGATTGCTAGATGCTTCTCCCACCAATGGAGGAAGGAAGGAAAGTAAATCAAGACTACTCAATTGTTTGGGCTAAAACATACTGAATATGCAAAATCAAGATAGTACTATTCAGCAATGGGTCAAAAAAGAGGCAAGAGAGGGGCAGCAAATTTCACTTGGGTATGACCATCACTAAGAAAATATCTAAAGACATCTATGCAGGTATTCATGCACAGCCAAACAGACAGAAAAAGATAGGTTAGCCCTTAGACTATATTTGAATATCTGGTCTATATTTGGATTATTGTACGAGAACAGATCCTTTGATCTCCATTAAACATACATACGCATTTTGGTAGGTTTTTTTTAATAAAAAAGAAAACCTTGTGCATACAATGGACAGAACTATAATTATGTAAATTTCTGCTATGCACACCACTGCCAAGAAAGGAGAAATACCAGGTCCCAGTTGATTGCCATTACTAGACTGTAGTGCATGCACCAAAAAAGCATCAGTAAAAAAGTACAATAGTGATCCTCTCCACCATGGTGTTAACTGAGCATTCTCTGCTTCTTCTGCTTTCTGACTCATATCATGACAAAATACTTTATCAATTTTGTAAAAAAAATAAAATATTTGTTTTCAATATGGGAACAAAGAAAAATGAACAATTTGTAGAGTTTATTTTAATTGTAAAGAACTGTTTCCATAGTATTTGCATATTTGGCAAGGAGACTTCTTTTCTTATGCTTAAGTGTTATTCTGTCATTTCACACTAACTTCAACCACTAGTTTGATCAGATTTACTCTAGGTAATCTAAAAAAATCAACATTTGAATTATTGGTGGAAGGAAGGGGGTTCCTTAATTAAGAATGTTGGCTAGCCTTATGGAAGTAGACTCTTTAAAAGATGGTGGGATATTGTATATGTTAAATAAATACATTTAATTAGTGGATAAAACAGAATAACTTGCACTGGTGTTTTAAGAAAGACTCATTAAACCAAGTAATAGCACTGGTGTCCTCTCTATGCACAAAGTTGAAAAGGACTTTTTGGGTCAAGTGGAAGAAGAAAAAAGGTGCTAGAAACTAGAGCAGGGGTGTCAAACTCATGTCGTCATGGTGGTATCACATGACCTATTGGGACGTTTTTTTCCCCTTCACTAAACTGGGCATGGGTGTGGACAGTGCATGATGCAACTGGCCTGCAGCCAGGAGTTTGATAGCCCTGAATTAGAGCATGCTAGCATTCCAATGTATTCCACCACTGATTAGAGCATTCTACTGCAGAAGTAAAGTTTATCATGCACTACAACTTAGTTAATATAAGCTTTCTTAAATAATAAATATAATCATTTACCTGATCCTTTCAGATACTGAATTTACAGGGGCACGGTTCCAAACTGGTAGGATATTTATAACAGTGATTTTAAAAAGTCAAACATCTTGACTAATAATCAGATAACTTGATCCTAACCTGGTCAAAACCAGGGAAGTACTAGGGTCTTGTGAGTTAACTGGTTTAAATCCAAAGAAAAAGTATCCATTTGCAAAAAAACTACCAAGTGCCAATAAAATCAGGAAATTGTGTGAAGCTGTCACACCTGATGTATCAAATCATCCCATCTGTTTCCAATTAAGTATAAAGAAAGATGAGGGTAAATATTAACCACAATTGGGTTAGAATGAAGGGGCTACTTCGTAGTTTCTTGACCCTTCCATTTATTGACAGTATTGGACATGCCCTGCAGCATTTTTCCTCTGTTTGGAAAGCCTGTAATTAATGATATGGTTCATTAGCTACAGGGAAGCTAAAGCAGCTAGTAATACAGTAGTTCACATGATTTGAAGAAGTAATTAATCCCACATGCTCAGGCACTGTAATTCTAAAATATTTTCCCAATAATTTTTAAACTGCTTTTTATAGACATTCCAAGAAAGACAGACCCCAATCCATCTTATTTTTGAGAACCATGAATAAAAGTGGCTCAAAATATTTAGCTGCTTGATGGTATACATTAGCAAGGAAAGCTTGATATTACAAAATACCAACTGAGGTATTTTGGGGGGACAATAATACCCCCTTGACCAAATGTTGCCCACTTAGATAGCATGAAAGTAGTCCCAGGGATGGGAGGTAGTGTAGGACTGTGAGAGACATAATCTGTTGAGTGTAACTCACTTCCTTATGTAAATGTTTCTAAATAAAATAAAAAATCTGCCATTACAATCTACTGAACACCGACTGTGCAGTTCTCCTGTCCAAAATATTCTATCTTTGCGTGATTCCTAATTGAAACCCCTGACAAAATGCGTTTCATTCAACCTTTGAACCTGGAAGCCCTTATCTTGATTAAGGATGTTTATCATTTTTTTCTTTGAATTTCACTTTTTTCTGTTTTATTTCGGATACAAACAGTAGGCCAGCCCTGCTTTGCTTGTTGGTCATTTTGGATACCTGCTGAGTGAACTTCAACCTGCTGAGATAGGACTACTGTTCCAAAATACAATAGAATTAAAGCATTGGGTTAGCGTTAGGGTCTCCTAGAAAGAAAGACCCCAATCCATCTTATTTTTGAGAACCATGAATAGAAGTGGCTCAAAATATTTAGCTGCTTGATGGTATACATTAGCAAGGAAAGTTTGATATTACAAAATACCAACTGAGGTATTTTGGGGGGACAATTTTTTTTATTGTCTTGTGTGTACTGCATTCCACAACTCTGCTTAGTTCCACACAGTATATGCATGTGCCTTCACTTCCCCAAATGAGTGACTTGCCCTGATTAAGTACTGCAAATCAATCTTCTCAATGCTTTTTCTCTATAGTTGTACCAAAATCAATTTCATTTTAAATTTTTATTAAAGTTTATTACAATATAAAATAAAGGTAGAAACAAAGATATTAATGGAATAGGGGGTGGAAAATAAGGGAAAGGGGTTCAAGATAAAAGGGAAAGAAAAAAAGCAGTGACTTCCAACTTTTGGGGTGTAGTAAAATATACAACATAGTTACATCAACTTTTTGCTTTCTATATTTAGTAAATTCTAGCTCTTTCTATAACAACAAATTAATCTAATTATCAAAACCTAAGATCAAAGTTTCATTTTTTTCTGCCTTGAGTATAAAGTCCAGAAGCAGTTTCCAAGTAGAAACAAAACTGGGTACGTTCTTTTCTTTAATTAGAGAAGTTAATTTTGTCTTCTCTCTCTGCTCCATCACTTTTTCCATGCATTCTTAATCCGTTTTGTAGCTTTTTTGCTTCTGGCTTTGAAACTGGTAAGATACTTTAGCTGTTAAGGGCAGACAGAGTGGTGAAAATTTGAAACTCCTGAGGAGAGTTAAAAGGGAGGAGATTCTCTTTTCTTTGCCCCTCTCAATTTTAAAACATGCTGTCAATATAAATATGCTGAGAGACATCACCAGGTAAGAGGCACTTGACAATTGTAAGAATCGTATTTGTCTCCCATGAAGTGGGAGGGAAAGAGGAAAAAAAAGATGAAAAACTTTCCATTTATAAAAGTAAGATACCCTGTTACAAATACAAATATTTCAATAGGTCACCTCAAGATTTATTGCAACTTTTCTAACTTTCCCCACCCTTTATAGATAAAAAAGAAAAATATATTATACCCAGAACTTTGAGATTACTTGCTCAGGATTTACATATCAATAAATAACACAAAAGAATAGTATTTTTTCAGTTGGGGTGGGGAAAACTTTTTTTTTGTAAAGTGCTACCAAGCTTTGGTAACACACAAGGAGCAAAAAGAAGCAAATGAACTGGAGCTGTGGCAAACTGTTCCCAGATGGCACATCATGTACCTCATCTACCGCTCCAGAAGAAACAAAGCAAAAGCCACATTACAGCTTTCCTTCCATAGTTGTGAGAAAAATAATTATCTAGTGGTGGAAAGTTGCTCTCTCTCTCTCTCTCTCTCTCTCTCTCCCCTCCCTCCCTCCCCCGCCCCCTCTGGCCCCTTCAAATTCTCTCCTTGAGAATCAGAACATTCTTATTTTCCTTGAATCTCTGTCAAGAAGAGCAGGTCCTCTTCTACACTGGCCCATATAAAAATTCATGGAGCAAGCTAAGAATGGGGGCAGAATTTAGGCCTTCGACCACTTCTGTTTTTTGCCTCAGCCTTGGTCACCTGGAGAGGCTCCTGTCCACCTGGTAGAGAGGTCTGTACCCAATTAGTATGGCAATGATGGTGATGCTCAGACGGGTTGTGAGAGGCTGTTTCCAATAGTTTGAAGGGTGGCATGGATGGTTCGTGGGAATGCCCCTGGGTCATTTGAAGGGTGACAGGGCTGTTGGAATACCACAGATGCCTGTATATCCAGAAATCTGTCTTGCTGCGGAACTGGGAAACCCCACTGCAAGTATTCCTCTGATCTTGATAGATTTGATAGCAGGGGGTTGGAACTGTTGAAGGCAGAGCAGGGAAGCTTTGAATGATCAGGATCCAAAACTTTACTATTCCCAGACATGATTCTCGACAAGCTCTTCTTTGTTATCCCTGCTCACAAAATACAGAAGTCCCATAACCAGAGATGGTATTCAGCAGGTTCTGACCAGTTCTGGAGAACCGGTAGCGGAAATTTTGAGTAGTTTGGAGAACCGGCAAATATCACCTTGACTGGCCCTGCCCCCATCTATTCTCTGCCTCTTGAGTCCCAGCTGATCGGCTGGATCTTCTTTTGTTGCCCTGCACAGGAGAACGGAGCTGGAAAGCAGGTTAGTGGGATGGGGAGGGAATGGGATTTTGCAATATCCTTCCCCTGCCACGACCACCAAGCCACACCCACAGAACTGGTAGTAATTTTTTTTGAATCCCACCACTGCCCATAACATTCTTTTCCTAGCTGTTGGGAGCAGATGGAACTTTTGACTGAACTCCTCTGTCATGGAGTTTCCATCTCTCCCTCAACAAATACATTTGCTTTCTCACTGAAATGGAATTGTAAACGATGCAGACTTTGATGCTGCTGTTGCTTTTACTTGGGAAAGAATATGAGCCCTGCTGCTAAATTTTACAGTGGAGGCTCTCCTCTATTTCCCCCCTCCCCTTGGCTGAATTGCACTTAACAACTGAAATACCCTATGTTCAGCATGATAAGTTGATGGTATTGATAAATGCCTTCCAATGTAGGCTTAAAATATTTTAGTACCCCTTTTAGAAAACAGCTTGATAACAAAATTAGTTTATTGTAAAAGCCTTTTGCTCCATTCATAAAATTCCTTAAAAAAAAGAGGTAGACAGTCAAACCAAATCAAAACAGAAACAATCCACCATGATTTAATCTTAGAGGAAAATACATGAAAACATTTATAAAACTAGGAACTTATCTGTTCTCATCAGCAATTAGGCTGCAATCCAGGAAAGCACTTAGGCTACAGTACTATGCACACTTTTCTGCATATAAAACCTATAAAACCCATGTGTGTGAGAGAGAAAGAAAGAGAAAGAGAGGTGGATTTATGTTCAGATAATTGGAACTGGAAGCCAACAGATGGCAGCAGCTGGCCAATCATACCTGGGTTCAGAAGATAAGCAGAGATGGGCCTGCTTACTTGTTGAACTGGAATCCACTGGAAATATCAACACTGAAGAAGATTAGGACATTTATAATAAAGCCAATGGAAGACGTTGTTTGGTCTTCAATGCTACCAATAGATAAAGCAGACAATGCCATTCTACTGTTGGTTTTTGTAATACTAATACCAGTTGAACTTCAGTGCTGGGTGACTGATGGCAGTGGCAAAATGGAGGAAGTTGAATATACTTTAAAAAAAAAACCAAGACAAAAGTCCCAAATCTTCAAATATAGCCAGAAGGATTCCACTAATATGGAATGGAATCTATCCCTTTGGAAATACTAGATCTATGGTTTCAGACCTTAAGACTTACTAATATGAAAACATGGTTGTTCCAACTTGCCGACCTGGACTGAGGAGGGGGATGGGGGTTTTAATTGAATAGTGTTATTTTAATTCAGATTATTGGGTTTCATGTTTAATCTCTTTTTAAAATTGTATACTATTTATATTTGTATTGTTTTTATTATTGTACAGCACCCCGAGTCCTTCGGGAGATGGGGCGGCATAGAAATCCAATAAAATCAATCAATCAATCAATCAATCAATCAATCAACCAATAAATGTAGTAAACAAAAGTTGCTTTCATCACAGCAGTTCTTCCTAAGGAAAGAAGCCTTGGCATCAGTCATCCTTCATTTACAAATTCTTCATTCTTGGTGAAGGTGCTTAAGACCAAGATAAATGCTATTAGAAGAATATGTCATTTAATTCCAGTTTGGGGTGGAATAAAATTTGGTGGATGATTTTACATTGATATGAAAAAGAGGAAGCACCCTGTGGTTTCTCTGTGGTCTCTCAATGGTATTTAATACAACCAACCATGTATTCTCTTGCATTAATTCTGTGATGTTGTAGTAGAAGACATTGTGTGCAGGTAGAACCATGGTGAACATCTAATAACTATCTAACTCTACCCTTATTTATTTTGACAGAGCACCCTTATTTATTTTGACAGAGCACCCATACAAAGCTTCTATTTGTTTGCAAAATGAACATGAATATAAGCATTGAAAATGTTTTTAGAGTTTGATCGCAATCATTTATTGCTTATAAAAAAGGTAGGCTTTTAAAAATTCATTTAAATGCTACTATAACTGTATTCATAAATAAAGTGCATGTTTCAATACTGATAAAAGTAATATTCTTAAAACCATTAAAATCTTTCCATATATAAAAAGAAAACAATAAAGAACTCACAAAACTTGTGTCTTTGATAACATTTGCTAGTCTAAAAAGGTATCACCAGACTACTGCCTTTAGGCTAGCATATAGCAATAGCAATAGCACTTACTTATATACCGCTTCACAATGTTTTACAGCCCTCTCGAAGAGGTTTACAGAGTCAGCCTATTGCCCCCAACAATCTGGGCCCTCATTTTATCGACCGCGGAAGGATGGAAGGCTGAGTCAATCTTGCGCTGGTAAGAATCAAACTGCCAACCTGCTGGCAGCCAGAAGGCAGCAGAGGTAGCCTGCATTCTAACCACTGTGACACCACGGCTCTTGGTAGCGTAGCATGCCTCTCCTCCACATGTCCAAAATAAAGTGATGAATGTCTATTGAGTATAGCTGTAATGTTGGTGGTTCTAAACAAGTTAGGGGAGTTGTGAAACATATTTTTTCAGGGTTGCAGTTTCTTGTTCCTCCAGAAAACTCACATATATGTTAGATGGGTGGCATAGAAATTTAATAAGTAAGTAAGTAAGTAAATAAGTAAACAGTACACATTTAAGTCCCCCTCCCAATTATTTTCTAATATTTTAGAAATTTGTATAGGCAAATAGATTTTATATCTTTAAATTATTAGCATAATCAACATAATTGGTATGGGAAAACTTAATCTTGATCTTTAGCATTTTGAGGTAGGTTTTTATTCCAGTTGTGGATGAAAAAAATAAGCATATGCATCTTCATTAGAAGAAAAATATTTCCTGTGACATACCCTGATATTGAATTTTGAAAGGTTTTGCTTTGGAACTTGTAGGAGTAGGTCTTGTTAAGATGACAAACATATCTGAATGAGGACAGAGTGGGTGTGCTCATAAAGTGGGGACCATTGGCTTAGCAAGCCATAAAGCTATTTTTCAAACTGCTTTGCAGCATGCTTTTTTCTATTTTTTTAAAGAAATTAAATGTTTTTTTAAACAATTTAGATGATGCAGGGATTTTGGGAGTACTAAGGTGGTTGTCCCTAAGGTTAGTTGCCTTTATCGTACTAATGTTTTCAATCCCAGAACACATTGGAGCATAAACCAATCAAAATTGAATGTCCATGGTGAAAATCAAGCACCACATTTCTAGGATGAATTTTTTCCCCCATTTTTCATTTTTATTTGTATGAATTTTTCTGACTTGACTTGGAGTCCTGGGTTTCAAAGTATGTGATGAAGCAGTGTGGCTGAAGAATTACAGTCTGGCATGCTAGTCATACCATTTTCTTTCTTTTTAAAATTCACTTCAACTTTTCATTATGGTTACTGCAATTATACTATTCAATATGCAGGTAAACCATACTAAAGAAGAATAAACTGCAAACACAGACAAAAAAAGGGAGAAGAATAAAAATACTAAAAATTGATATCAAGCCAAAGGACATGCATTACTTAGAATACCCCCAAAGTGTCAAATATTAAGCTAGAATAACCAAAGTTAAATTAATCAGCCAATCACAGAAATATTGGCTACATTAAAACTGTTTGAATGCTGCTCAGATAAAAGATAACAAACACAGAATTCATTTGGTAACCCAGGAAAAAGTTTTAATAAGGGGTGCTAAAAACTTATTACAGAAAAGTCGGCAACAATCACTGTGGTTTTTCTTCAGATCATATAAATCTTTTTTCTTTCTAAAAATAAATGATTGCGGTATGCTTGTTCAGCTCTTTCTACTCCCTCTTTTAGCGATTCTGAGTATAACTTTGAGCTATTTTTTTCCAAATTAGTGAAGCAGGAAAAACTATGTCTCAAATAACAAAACTTAAGAGGCTGGGCTTATACAAAATATTAGGCTTAAATTCACTATGGAGGTTTTGTGGCTCAGGGTGTTCTGTGAACTCAGCCAGCATGGTTAGTTTATGGTTAAATACAAAACCAAGCCATTGTGTTAAGTTAACAATCTGGACTGTGCATATCATCCCACCATTAAGAGAATCTTCAGACACATGACTAGTTATGCCCATGTCTGTACTTAGTTTGCATGTGCTTTGCGCATGCAGTCTTAACTGACCTTTCTTTGCATCCAAGTTACAATCAAAAGATTCTTGATCTGGGTCAAAGTAAACTATGCACCCCTATTCCTTATAAGTTGGCCAGGAGCCATTTTAAGAAGAATTCTAACCCTTGGATGTCTTCTTCTAAATTCTAAATGAGATGTGGTTTCATATATTGCCTTTCATTTTCAAAATAGAACTCGGTTTGATGTAAGTAGATACTTGGGTTATTCTATTTCTCATCCACATGAAGGTGGATTGAACAATAAAACTGTGGATCCCTTATACTCAGAAAGGTGGAGTAGAAATGGTATCAATAACATAAATCACTAAGGATCCATCTGACTTTTGAGAATCTCTTTACCTCTAAAGAAGTTGGTTATCAGTGGTGACCTGATTGAAAAAAGCATAATATTTTGGGTCAGTTCTTGTAAATCATAGAGTCTAATATTTTCTCTTCCTTGTTCCCATGATGTTTGACATAAATAATGAAAACCTTTTCTTTCTGGTACAGCTTTTACGGCATTGCCCTGAGTAAATCAGAATCTGTTCCAAATTAGGTGGATGCTGTGGAAGATAAAAGATCAGACCAAGTTGGAATCAGGAAGAAGGGGATTTAAAAAAGCAAATCAAGATTTGCCCGGCTTTTAAGGAACATTGAATTTTGTATCCTTTCAAATGAAAATATAAAATAATTAAAACAGTTACTGGAGCAGCAAGAATTTGTAAAAGCTTTGAAGATTAGTAAGTATCAATCAGTTTTTCAATATCATACAGCTGTCTGTAAATTTATAGTTCAATATAGCTAATTTTTAAAAAGTTATAAAGTGCAGGATTATCACTGAAGGTGCCATCAAACACATATAAATGAAGATCTTGGATAGATTTTGAGGAAAGTTTTCTTCCGTAGTTGTATTTACGGTTTGTTCCTGTTATATTTTTGTTCGCTATGTCTCTACTTCTGTACGATTGCTTAATTTTCTTTATTGCTTTATTTGCTTGTTTCTAGATTGTGGGGATGATCACTCTAATCTGTTTTATGGCCCAAAGAATTTATATAAATGCAATAAATAAAATAAGAACAGAAGTTGAATATCCAAAATAGTGGACAAGAATGCTAACTGCAAAGAAATTTCTATAAATTGTAGGAAACCTTTGACGCCCCATGACAATTCTCTTCCATTTTTCCACCACTTTCCTAGCAAAATCATACTTCCTAATATTCAGGCTCACTGTTCAGTGGTGAAAAACTTTGAAAACTTCCAAAGTAATATCATTGAATGCTTTCTAAAATATAGCATCAAAATGGAAAAAAAGAAGAGCATAATATTTTCTGTTGAAAATGGTTGCAGAAGATTGAAAGCTATTTTGCCATCAGGAAACTCTTTATGCTGTAAATTATTGTGCCAAAGTGCTGCTGTCTGAAATAATGAGGAGTAATTAGAAACAGAAAATATGTTTATGTTTTGTTTATCATTAACAAAAACAATTTAACACAGAATCCGTCTTTGTAACATCAGTTTTCTAGACTAAAATGTGTTTTCTGGAATAGTAAATCTGCTCTTTCATGCTGAGGACTGAAAATACCCCATTAAGATGCTGGAAAAACTAACAATATTGAGTTCACTAATGGTTAGATCTAATTCCAGTTATTTCAAAAGAAAATAATTTTTGAATGGGAAGAAAATTAAACAAGGGGAGACAAATGTATCCTGAATATACATTTATAAAATAAATCAATGTATCAATGTATTTTGTTCAGTTAGGTGATATACTTGTAGCTATTTCTTTGCAAATAAAATAAAATTTATATCTGAGGGTTTTTTTTATTAAACCAGCATAAACTTGCATGTATATTTTGAATAAATATCTCTCCCATATTACCACATTCATTAACATTTTTCCTAAATGTATATAGATTTTGCAAACAATTTTCATAAAACTAATACTTTTTGTATAATATGTTCATGAATAGATTAGTTTTGTGCACTTTTATATTATATATAATATATGTATTTTATTAGAAAAGTGGATTGAAAATGTTGAAAATTTTATAACTGTTTCTTCGATTAAAAAAATTGTATTTTTAGATATTCAGATGCAAAGCAAATGAATTTCTTCTCCATCCCTAGCTAAAAATGAAAGTGTTAAATGAAAAAAAATGTTTTCATATGTGTAATCCATACAAACATACATTATTTTCTTTCACCACAGTAAACCATGAAACCGCTGTATTAAGATAGTCTAGACCATGTTCGTCAACTTTGATAATCTTGGAATCCCTCAGCCAACATGCTAGAAGCTGAAGTCCAGAAATCTATTTTAGAGTGTTAAGGTTGAGAAACACTGATCTAGACAAGAAGAAATGTATTTTTTCTCCTTTCTTACCTTGTGTCATTTCAACAATTGCTTAAAAAGAGGCAATATCTAAGCAACATTTGCTTTCTGCTATCCAGAGGTGATGATATCTGCCTTTTAGAAACCTTTGAGTAGCTAAGAAGAAGCGGGAGGATGTAAGGAAGATGGCACAAATTATGGGAAAGAAAAGTTTCAAATACAGCTTGAACTCTGGTAGTGGATTGTCACTTGACCAAACAATACCAAACTTCTTTGGGGAGCTCTTTGAATTTGGAGCACTCCAGGAAATCTAAAGCCCTTCGATCTACAGAGCATCAGGGTAAAACTAGAAAAGAACCAAGCTCCCATGCCAGGGACAGGAAAGGATGCAGTAGCAGAAGGAAGTACCAAATCTTCCATAAAGCCTCCATATTTTATATATTCTGCCCTAAATGCTTTTAGTAACTGTATGGAGATGCCTCTGTGCATCATGTTTCGGTTTGAGATTTTTGGATTATTTTAAAAAGTCATTTTGGGAGAAGACTGGTTATTATACTGCTTTCCAAAGGCAGCTTTCAAATTCTTATAGGGATTGCACTGAAACCTGTATCAAAAGAACGCCCAGCGCTTGCCAACCTCCCACAAAAGAAATCCTGTCTTCAGTGGAATTGTAAACCATCCATTGGCCTACTTTTCCAGTTAAAAATTTCAGTACCAAATCTGTTTTAGAGCATAGAATATCTACTGTCTAAGAACTCAAACGAACCTGTACATCTACTGTAATTCTACTTTTAGTTACAACCTTGTACAATGCCTTCTTCTTAGTGATATGTAATCCCTCTTTCTGGGTATTAAGGTCTCTTTCTTGTTGTTTTGAGAAGATATGAGTAGGGAATTCAATATGGATTAGCTGCACAAACAATAAGCCTACTGTTTAGATAAGAGTGGCATCCTTCCCTACAGATTCTGGGTACTTTTAAGTAACATTTCCATCACCTGAATATTATGGCAAAACTGACATCCAGCAAAAGTCATTGGAGGAGATCGTGATGCTTGAAAAATTCCAAGGCAATTGGAAAAGAGGCCAGTAGAAGATAAAGTAGCTAGATATTATTACTGAGACACAAGCATGAGTTTTTTTATAACTGACAGACAATCTTGGTGAATTGATATCTCTTACGTCATGAAGAGTCAGAAAAGACTAAAAACTAAACAACATCAACAGCAGCAGTAGAAGCAGCAAATTACATAGCAATTTTACAGAGAAGAGAGCTTAGTATTTTATTTCTTAATGGAGCACCAAGCCATAAGATAAACACTCTTAATTTTTTTTCCACTAATGGAAAATGTAGTTAATATCAGATTCTTCTTATTTTCCAATGGCGGTGAGAACAGAGATGAAAGTAACTTGCTTGCTACTTATATTTTATTAACACGTGTAAAAAAGCTTGATTGGGTTACTACAAAAATTCTCCTATACAATCAGAGTTTCTTTACGTACCATGGATGCCAGTAGGAAGAATTATCAAAAATAATCAGAGGGCATATAATTTAGCATATGTTATACTAAGTATAAGTTATGGGTAGCTATTTTATTTGATGCATGGAAGAATGTATAAATTTTTTGAAATAAGTTAAAGCAAGAACAAAGATACTGATAGACAAGGAGAATGGATAAGAACTGAGGATAAGAACTGAGGTGTGAAATAACCCACATAACCCATGAGTTACCCATAATCATGAGAATACTATTGAGACAAACACAATGTTTCTGAAAAAGTGCTGACAGGTCATTGACAAAGAGAACCAATCAGAGGAAAGGAAACCTGGGTGGATACAGTATGATATTCTTGTGGCAGATAGCAGATATGGAATGAGTAAGTTACTATGACTAGATGGATAAACATCTCAGGATTTTAAAGATGACAGCATAACACAACACAAGTATGGTTTGACTATTGAAATGTGCTTTACACGGATCTGCCTTTGAGGAACACCCAGAAGCTTCAACTGGTCCAAAATGCAGCAATACAAGCAGTGGTGGGTATAGTTCAATATATCCAAGTAACACCTCTTTTTCATGAGCTTCAGTGGTTGCCAGATTGCTTCTGGATACAAATCATGGTGGTGATCATTACGTATAAATCCCTTCATGGCACAGAGCAGGTTACTTGAGGGACCACTGACTCCCATAATATCGGCCTGGAGAATTTGAACTTGCAGGTTTGTCACACTCAGGTTTCTTCATTTAAACCTTGTTACCTATTGGGATCCAGGAAACACACACTCTCTTTAACAGTACATATCCTTTGGAATGATGTCCCCTACCCCACAAGATTAAAATGGTCTCCACTTTGCTGTTATTCAGAAGAGTCCTGAAGACCTGGATCTTCCCGCAGGCCTCAAATGAGAAAAAGCGAGACCCTCTGCTTCATTCTGTCTGGTCTTTTGCACTTGCCTTCTGTTATCTTATATTAATTTTGTTATCCTTTCATTGTGAGCCACTCAGAGTTGTTAAGAGTCAGGAGGCATACAAGCTTAATAAATTACAGTATATAAATGTCTCAGACAATTTAAACAGACAGAAATGACAGAACATGCTATTTTTTAAAGACATGTGAGTTATAAGGAGAGAATAAGGGTGTGTAAGAGTGAAAGTGATTTGACAGTAAGACAACTCTAGATTGCCTCCTCTCCTGAAAAGCTGCCTTGAGTGAGTATGAATATGAACTGAGAACTTTAGTTACTAATTTCAGGCAGTGATCCATCTTGCACAGTAAAATATGGACAAGGAATATTAATAATTCATTTTCAAGTAGTATGTAATATTAAACAATTTCAAAACGACAACATAGTGTTGCACCATATTTGGTGTTGATATAATACCGGACTTGCTCAATAATGTGCTCTGGTGATCCCAAGAAGCAGGTTTGCTCACTTTGCTTAGGAAATAAAGTGAATTAAAGCACTGTGTCTCTTTCCTGGCCCCACAAAAGGGATCTTGTGGACTCAAGAAAGCTCTGCTAAAAAGGCTGCTTCTGTACTTAGGCTGTATCCATTCCAGCTGCTGCTCCCTGTAGGAACCGGAACTTTATTTCAAGGCATTGCTTTCCCCCTCCTTGTTTCCATAAAAGCTGTGTGTGTGTGTGTGTGTGTGTGTGTGTGTGTGTAATCCTGTCTGAAAGGACCAGCTTGTTTTCTTCCAGAGACACAAGCCACTACATTAGCCATTAAGACCGAAAGGAAGAAAATAAATAATTAAAAAGAAAAGATACCAGACTGCATTGCTTCTCTGTTGTGCTGAATTGTAACCTAAGCTTCCTCTGTACCTATATAATGTAATTGGTGACCAGCCTGGGATGGGGGTGGTCCCTTCATTTTTCCTTTGAGGCCATTAGCATCTCCTTAGGGTATCCTGTCTATATTAACCTTAAATCTGCCAGATCTTTCCAACGAGAAAGGAAAAGACTGAACAGGCACATTTCTGACTTCACGGCTATGAGTTTCAGACTTTCCCCAGTCAAGTGAAATGCATCTTGGAGGTTCCTGCTCAGTTCTAATCTGAAACAGAATTGCCTGGAGGCCTCAAAGACGGAGCTGGAAGTAAGGTGCCTGAACTGCAGATCATTTACATCCTTCATAAGGCTATTTAAGATCCTTGTTTACTCTTTAAGGAGACCATAAGTGATTAGTGCTAAATATGTTCAGTATATGTCTTTCCTTTCAAAGACAGACAGACTCAGAGATGTAATAACTGCCATATGTAAAAAAAAATTAAATTATTATTTTTTTTTAGAAAAAAAGAGTCTGTGATGAGGATTCTCAAGGGTAAGGCTTGGAAAATGTTGTTTTTTTCATTTCCTGCAAATTCAACACTTTCCCAAGCTATGACAATTTCCCCACTAGAACAGGAACAGTGTATATGTGCATGTATTTGAGGAGTGGGAGAATTATTACTACCCACTAAATATCTTATCTTGCCGCCTGTTCTACCAAACTGCTACAACATGGATTGCACAGAACAGCAAAAATAGAAAAGCTTTTCTTTAAAAAATAAATTATGGATACTTCAATTAATTATTTGCGAATTTTAGCTATTTTCCAGAGCAAGAATCTCTTCATCACTTTTGGTCTTTTAAAATCTCCACACAATGGCTAATAGTTAAATAATTGATTATTTAACTAAAGTATCTTTTGGAAAACCCAAGAACAGAATACAAATTAAATTTGCAAATCATATGAGTAGCTCTAATTTTGACTGCCTTTTATAAACTCATTTTATTGACTTTCCTGAAGAAAACGAAATGGCTTTTTATCAGTTCCAAAACTGGAGCTTGTCCATTATCTTATTTTTAAGTCCTCCATGTCACATTTTCTTTTATAAACAAACTGGACGTATTTGGTGATAAAACAGCCAAAAAGAAACATTGTAAGGTCTTATGAGATTATTCTTATTTTTTTCTTTAATGAATCCTCATATGTAAATCTGTGTACTATGTTGTTAGTAAAATATCACATATTGTAAAGGGACATTATGGGGAAAATATGCAGGAGCCTGATTGAGAAGGACTGCATACTCCAGATCCCCTCAACGAATTTGTGTCATCTTAGGGACTCCAGGAACTTATTTTCACTGTCACTGCTCCTATTACCTGACAGAATATCCCACTACCACCACCCACAACCTATCATAGACCATGTGGTTTTCAACCGGCTGGTCTTTAGGAAAACTTTAAGATCTATGGTAATTTATGAACACTATGGGTCATGGTAATTTATGAACAAAGATGAATGTTTGTTAATTTATTTTTTGTAATTCCCCAAGAAAAAAATTAGTCTTGGTTTCTGTTCTCTTCTTTCATGATTTCTGGTGATTATGATGTCTTATAAAGGTAATAAAATAAATGAAATGCATGCATTGTTTCTGCATATACCCTTATACAGGGATCAAGCTGTACAGCAAATAATTCTGAATGAAGATATTTAAAAATGTCTTTTGGAGAGATGTAAGCAAAACCAATGAAATATAACCCTGTAGGTATTTTCTTATTTTGTCTTCTACTTTAACCTCCAAATCAGAACAGTGGGAGAGTAAAAATGCTAAGAGCTTGTTGGATTTCTATCCCAAAAAGAAACTTTTCTAGTTTCTTAACAATGAAACCAGTATTGCTTTCCTTGGCTCAGTTTGTCCCAGGTGATCTCTATTCTGGAGGAATTCAGAAAAATACTGAAATTGGTAGTAAAAAGCTCAGTGATATAGCCCAAAAGAATGATGTTCGTCCATCGTGTTTGAAGAGGACCTTGACATCTAACGGGTTGTGGGCTGTCCACAGTGTGTCCACAGGTGGCTGGTAAGGCCTATATGGGCATGGAATGTTCTGCCACATGTTGGGCAGACATGTGTGGGCACCATTGTTGCAGCATTTGCAGCTCTGGCTCTGCGGAGTGCTCGCTTCTTTGGTGCTGTAGTAGTTCTTTTGTCTTCAAATGTCTGGCAGCCTTGGTGGATCAATGTGTGCCATGTCGATCGATCTTGTACCACGGTTTCCCAGGAGGTGGTGGTGATGTCCAGGGACTTGAAGGAGGCTTTCAATGTGTCTTTGCCCAAAAGAATACAGTGTCATAGCAGTGTTGGACTCCCCTAAACAAAACTAGGAAAACTCTGCAGCACAAGAAGCAAGTTTTCTTCCTACCATTCATAAAGGGGGTGTGGGGGTGGGGGAAAGCAAGGGATCTGGCCTGGGGTCTTTGTAATTGGGCCCTAAAATCCCCAGCATATTGACAGCATGTGAGTCAGTATTAAATTGGATAGTAAATGCACCTTTTTTGTCTCCATTTCATTTCTCTCCCCTATTCCCCATCTTTAAATATATAAAATTTAAATATGCAAGACGATAGATATTCATGGAATATATGTTTCAGGGTATCATCTGCCAGGAATCCATATATTTTTTTAAGGCGCTTCACTACATTTCCCTAGCCCATATGTCTTCCCCCCTCCCCACAAGAGATGATGGTCTTTGTCAGCAGTTTTACCAACATTTTGAGTTTACTAACAGTGGTGGGATTCAAATAATTTAACAACTGGTTCTCCACCCTAATGATTTCTTCCAACAACCAGTTCGCCAAACTGCTCAGAATGTTAACAGCCGGTTCTCCCGAAGTGGTGTGAACTGGCTGAATCCCATCACTGTTTACTAAGCAAGCACTGTCCACAGTGACCCAACTTTTAGTTTTCTTTGGCCACCATTTTTCTGTTTCTACAAATTCTGGAGTTTTTCCCAGCTGGCTGATGCCTTGCCTTTCTTTGGCATTCACGGAGCCTCCTTAAGGAAGTAGAATTGTTGCTCGTAAATCATGCACCAAATATCTAGCCTTTGTTTAGCTGCCTCTTGGATTTCTTCAAAATTGTCTGACCCAGATATGGCTCCTGAGCTGTGGGAGAATCTTCACCTTCTGCAGTGTGCCCTGTGTTCTCTGAAGACAGATAGTTCTGTTCCACCTCTAGCTGGAGTATGATTGAATGATCCCGGCACACCCAGTGCAAAGAACAGGCAAAATGTCACGCTCTAAGGAGAGAGTGATTGGAAGGAAGCAGGTGAGAAAACATTCTCTGTGGATGGGTGAGCAAGGTGTGTTCATAGCATTTCATTGTTTAATTCAGTTCTGTCTTGCAGCACCCTGGCAGTTTGTTCCTTCCACTCTGTTTGACCCGGGTATTGACAAACCTATCAGGAAAGACTGCATGAAGTGCTTCTTAAGTTTTCCATGTATTTGTAGTATTGAAGTCACTCTTTTTGCTCTCCTTCTTGCTCTGGGGTCTTCTGATCACAATTTTTCTTTCATTGTGTGGTTTTCATGATGTTGAAAGGTGCTAGTAGTTGTTATGTTGTGCAAAAGAATGAGTAATAAATAACAAAATAATAAAATGAGCAGAGCATGTCTGACATATGTCTATTGTATCAGAGTTCAGGGGATTTTCCTAGACTGATTTTTAAAAACAGCCTCAATGCTCACATCAATCCTAACACACTCCTGATGAGAACAATTCACTTGATCAACTCAACTTAGAATATTCAATTCTTCTGTACTGTAAGAGTATATTCACTTTATTTAGGTTCAGAGGCTTTCAAGAGGGGGAAATGGGCTTCTAAAGAAAGTAAAGATGGAACCTGTGATTGTGCTATCAAAATCCCCTTTTTTATCTGGGCTGCAAAAGAGTGTTGGGCTATATTGTCATAACTGCCTTCCTTGATGGTCCTTTGGATCTAGCAAGGCAGTCAAGCATGCATAGCACATTTTGAAGTCAGTTAAATAACTTACCTTTATTTTTTACAAGGTTCTCTTTTCCAAGTAGGCAGCAGACTGTCTGCTATAATGCTCTTTATCTTGAGTACCATGATGTTGTCAGTGGTCTGCTAGGTTAGGAAGGGGCAGTCTTCACTGGTTTTTTCTTTCTTCCCATTCTTATCAGACTTATAATGCAATCCCATTTTTAAATATACCCATGTGCCTTTCCTCAGACTATGTGCCTAGTGATGTCATTCTCAAGAAAGTGACACTGAAGCATGTGGGAAATGAATTGGAAGGGAGTATGACAAACCCTTAATCTAACTCAGGTGGTCCTCTACAGACCATTTAGATCAGGGGTGTCAAACTCAAGGCCCGGGAGCCAGATATGGCCTATGGATGCTTAGATCTGGCCCGTAGGGCTCCCCTGGAAATAATGAAAGCTCAGCCTGTGGTGCCTCTGCCAGCAAAAATAGAGTCTGTGAGGGCTGCACATGGCCCTCCCAAGCTCCATATTTGCTGGCAGAGGATTGCAGGAGGCTGTTGCAGCCAAAATGGAGCTTGGAGCCCCTTTTTGCTGGCAGAGCGTTCGGGTTACCACAGGCAACCCCGAATACAAGTGATGTCATGCTGGCCACACCCATCCTGGCCATGCCCCTCACCCTCCCAAGGTCAAACACAACCCTGATGAAATTGAGTTTGACACCCCTGGTTTAGATGTACCTCTTGGCCCTTTTCGGAAAATACCTTAGAACTATCCTTTTGCATTGTTTAATAAAAGTTACTCTTTCACTGGGGGAAAAATTGAATTGTCTCATTTCTATCCTTCCGCATTTAGCATGATATACTCATTTCTATCTCTCCAATAATTCTCTGAAACCCGTTTTTAAAATTCTAAAGTGAACCATTACTAAAAGCTTTTATGGCACTGTTATATGAATTTAAATGCTGCCTTTAGCTTTTTGCTTTATATGGTCCTTTTTTGTGATGATCTGTATTCTCTCAATGATTTTAATGTATTAAAATACTGGCTGTCATTTTGCTGAAAAATGCTTCTTGTTTCCATCTCCACCTATCTCCATCTCCATCTGATTAAGAATTTAAATGTCTTTCATTTTCAATTCACATATGCACGCCACATTTCATTTTAATTTGTTAATAGCACTTCATCATCATAATTTAGCAAGAGAATTCCACAGGCACCAACATCTTTTTAAAAGCACATGCACATGCAAACCAATATGGGCTTTTCTTAGGTTTACAACGATTGAGTACTGGGCATTATATTTCAGTATCCCTTCCAATGCAAATGGATCAACTGGAGCCATAACCTTGGCCTTTCGAATCTCTCATAATGTGATATCAGTCGGGACAATTCTAGACAGTTACTCAACAATTTATTTTGTTTAGGAGCTGGCTAAAATGAAAAGGATGGAATTTTAACAGGGAGAAATTTGAAGTTCTGTATCTGGGTAAGAAAAATGTGAGTCAGAAGTATAGGATTGGGGACATCCGGCTTGGCAGTAATACATGTGAAAGAAAGCTGGATGCCTTTGTCAGCCATAAAACAATCAAGAGCCAGCAGGGTGATGTAGCTGCTGAAAAGCAAAGACTCTCCTAACAGAAGAGTTGAAGCCATATCTCTGGTAGCAATTATTCCACTCTGCTCCTGATCAGATCTGGACACCAGAGTTCAGAAAAGATGGTGACAATTTGGGGCACCTTCAGGAGAAGGCTATAAAAGTGGTAAAGGATCCAGAAGCAACTCCCTGGGGAGAGTGATTCAAGGGGCTGGATATGGTTAGCCTAGAGAAGACTGAGAGGAAATATCATAGCATATCTTCAAAAAAACTGAAGGGTCATCATACAGAAGAAGGAATGAGCTTATTGTCTATTATTATTAAGCTCTATTAGTAGATTTGTCTAGAGCTGAGGAATGACATCTGACTGTACGAACTGCCAGCCAGCTGCCAAAGATAGTGGTGAGTTGAAGTAGAATAGAATAACAGAGTTGGAAGGGACCTTGGAGGTCTTCTAGTCCAACCTCCCTGCTTAGGCAGGAAATCTTATAACATTTTGGACAAATCGTTGTCCAATCTCTTCTTAAAAACTTCCAGTGTTGGAGTATTTACAACTTCTGGAGGTAAGTTTTATTTAATTTATTTAATTGGACTTATATGCCGCCCCCTCTCCGCAAGGACTCCGGGCGGCTCACAATTAAAACACAGTACAACAATCAATAAATATTTAAAACAAAATTAGATCAATAAGCCCAATCACTAAAACCCATTAAAATACTTTAAAAACCCCAGGAGGTCAGTCCAGCCCGGCCTGCTCAAACAACCAGGTCTTCAGATCGCGGCGGAAGGAGCGGAGATCAGGAGCCAACCGGAGCTCCAGAGGGAGTTGGTTCCACAGGGCAGGGGCCGCAACAGAGTAAGCCCTTCCCCGGGGTACCGCTAGCCGACATTGTCTAGCCGACGGCGCTCCGAGGAGTCCCCATCTGTGCGCACGCACAGGGCGATCGGTGTTTGATATTGGCAGAAGACGCTCCCGCAAGTACCCTGGACCCGTATCATAAAGGACTTTGAATGTTAACACCAACACCTTGAATCTCACCCGGAGGGCAACCGGCAACCAATGCAGCTCACGCAGGAGGGGTGTAACATGGGAGTATCGGGAAACTCCCATCACAACCCGCGCAGCCACATTCCCTGTATTCTTTTGCAATAGTACTTTCCAATCACCTCAACTTCAGTTCACCTTTGTTTTGATCTTGCCTTGGTTCCTGATTCTGGCTTCCCATGTACCAGCGGTATGGGTAACGTTACAGAATCAAATTTTCCTTTTGTTTCTGGCCACTGCTCTCATACTGGCTCTTTGCTGTTTCCAGTAGCTTAAGGGGTCCTCTTTCAGTATCATGCCAATGTTGTGAATACACATTGTTGCTTTTGGGGCAGAATACTGGAGTGTGGTGGTGTTTTCTTCACTATTTCCTTCTTTATCATTGCCTCTTCCTCCTCCTCCAAAATTACAAGAAAATGTCAAAATGCTGAATATTCAATTGCTTGGACATTTAATGTTTTTCCCCTTCCATTGCTGTCAAAATAGCACAACCCTGTTCTGAGAATAAGATGCTTTGATTTACAATGCTTTGAGGAACACTGAGAATCCATAAAATAAAGTACACAGAGTTTCATTGGCATATAGGAGTTTGGGGAAGTTGTTGTTTTGCGTATGCTACTATTTATTTTCATTCTTGTTTTGATGATCATGAATCAGAGTTGGTCATTGGAAGATGTCTGAACGTGTGTGCATGCATGTATGTGAATGTGTGTGGGGAGGCAGCTGCAAAAGACATTTGGGCTACTCTGTACAAGTCTGAAAATAAAAAGAAAGAACGTAACTCCTGGAAACTGAAACAAGACATGGCGGAAGGTTATCTTAGTTCAGGATATGAGGAAATAGAAGACAGAGGCCATAAGCAATGTGACATATTTAGAGCGCTTACATCTATAGTAGCTATTGTCTTACCTATGTGAAGAATTTAGCAGTCGTTGCAGAATCATGTTGGGAGGGTTTGAATTGCTGTACTTGGACCCGGATCGTAATTGATTTCAAGGTTACGATTTTTGTCTGTTTGCATTTTGCATGAAAAGAGTGATGTACTTAGCTAGAAGGTTCTTAATTAATTAAGACATCTTTGAGCATGAACATCTGTCTCCTACTGAACGTTTATATGGAACAGATTTGTCAAGCAAAGTTGTGTTTTTGCTGCATATTTCTGGGTGACCTGGAGTGCTATATATATCAAGGAGTGAAGATTTAAATCATTGGTGGAAAGCAGACAAGACAGAGGGGGAGAGGATCACTGGAGAAAGGAGAAAAAATGACTGAGGAACTCAGCAGGAACAAGCAGAATCAGAAAGAAAGATCTCCAGAGCAGACTCTGTGGTGGAAGGACTGGGCCTAAACTGGAGAAGACAGAAGAGGGAAACATGACCAAAGTGATGTCTTCCCATGAGGTTCAGAAAAAGGGAAATTTCTCCTTCTGTTTCTGTAAGGTAAGAGGAGAAGATGAAAGTATTGCTAATGTGCCTAAAGGAAGAGTTAACATCATAAAATAGTGATTGAGGATAGCATCCATGTACTGTAAGATAAGAGAGGAAAGATTTAAGCCACAAAAAAAAAAAACTACCAAAAACTTGGTATACAAGTGTGTAATTTGTTGAACTAAGACTGCATATTATAAATATAAAAACAAAAAAATCACTTCATTTGTACTTTAACAATACAAATTACCAGTTTGGAGAGGAACAATATATGTACACCTAGAGATGTTGCTATCCCAAACTTCAAAAAAAAAAAGTCAGAATCTAACTTTGTCTATCTGCCCGTCATTAATTTGTAACTTCTGTTATTTTGGGTCTTGCCTTCTGAAACAAGAAAGAGCAGTTCCTAGTAAATATTGGAAAAGTATTATCATATAATCAATGTAGCTGATTCCATCACTCTTCATTAGACTTAATTTCTGGTCTCTTGATTGTCTTCATTGACTTTATCTCAACCTGTTTCTCTGAATAATTATTTTCCAAGATTTAGAAACTGTACAATTGTTAATGCTCTCTAAACTTGCATTTGCTTTCTATGCAGCCATACCACACTGATCTCTTTTTTGTTTGTTTTGGTTTTTGGCAACCATTGTTACTAAGTCAAGCACCTTATATATCTGTTCATCTGATTTTTGGTTCGTAAGTAATAATTTTGCACTTTTTCTATTATATTTCATTCTGTTCCTTTCATGATTGTTTTGAAGTTTAATTCTTGTCTTTTCAGCTATTATCTCAACCATTTTTGTGATTTTTGGAAATCTGAGCAGTCCTTTCACCTTTTTATCCAAACCATTAATGGAAACATTGAAGAGCAGAAAACCGAAGACTGATTCTTATGGCACCTCATTTGATGCCTCTGTCCAATCTAATGAGGAAGCATTGATGAGTATCCTTTGAGTATAACTTTAAAACCAGATTGATATTCATTTAGTTGTCATGTCAACCAGCCACCTTGCTAATCAGAATGTCATGGGGATACAACAGTTTTATTAAAAGTACATGCCCAGCGTTCCCACAATATAATAAAAAGAGTCACTCCATCAAAAATTGAGATACATTTGGGGTGGCAAATTTTTTTTTTAAATGTCTATGCTGACTTCTGATACTCACTACATTTATTTTTTTGCATTTTGCTGTCCTCAGTGAAGAGATAATAGATAGATGTTTTCTTACCTTTACTTTTCCTTTTATTAGCTTTTTTTAACCTTTTAAAAATTGTTATCCGCTCACCTGGCCTTATTCTGAACTTTTACTTTCTAAACAGCATTTCTAAAACTCTGGACTGTCTGCCTAAAATTCTCCTTTCAGCCTAACATTACCATTTCCTTTTCTTTTCCCCCCTGTATCATCACTGGATGACACATTCCCCATTTTTTGCCCTCCTCACTGGAATTTTGCTTGCAATTATGTTTTTAGCATCTCTTTAGAACTCTCTCCCATCATGAACTTTTTTTCCCATCAGCTTCTTCTGCTACAGAATCCCATTATCTTTATTAAAATCTAGTTGAAACCCATTTGATTATGCTCAGGATTTTCTTCTCTTAATATATTTCCCTGATCCCATAAATAAACACATAAATATTTAAATAAGTATAAATAAAATATTTATTTATAGTTAAATACAATTAATGGCCATGTCAGATAAATCATCCACTAAAACATTTCCATTTTAATATACTTTATTTAAAAAGTACAGTGTTTTAAATTGTTTTCCATGGGGTAAAGCGGAAAGTAATGACCATTTGTTTCTATCTACTGAAGAGGCTCTGTTCTTGATGAATGGCGATTATTGTATGGCAAATCCATATTTGTATGATGTGCAAAAAAAAAAGATAAATGTCTTTTATTTACATAATTTAGAGTTTTTATCATCCCATTGTTTAAAATCATGAAATGCTGATGTTTTGACTTATTTCATATCTTCTAGTTGCACCATTTCTCAGTTCACAGTTTATCCATAGATTTAACAGGGCATCAGCCAGTGTCACCTTGAGAAAATGACCCACAGCAGAGATAGCACAAGAAGAGTAGGCTTAGCACTCAGGCCTGAAACACCACCACATTCTCTAGCATTCTCCTAGATATAAAATAAATATGGATGAAGGAAAAAAATAATTATATTTCAATAAATAAAGCAATATTCACCAATAGATCCAAAGGTGCTTTTTCAAAAGGCAACTGGAGTTTGTTTTTCCTAGAAAGTGTTTTGCTTCTCATCCGAGAAGTTTCTTTGGTTCTGATTGAATGGTGGAGAAGGAAGGATTTATATCCCTTTGCGCTCATCTGGTCATTAGCAATAGGAATATAAATCCAAGCATCCTCCACCAGTTGCCTTTTGAAAAAGCACCTGTTGGACAACCATGACATAGATGACTGACAATCTCCATAGATATTCACCAATGGAGGGAGTCAGAGGAAATACAACAGATGCGGATACAAAATTCAAATACAAGGACATTTTAGAAATCATCAATTGCTTACATATAATACAATATCCTCAAGACTTGTACAATACTGGTATGTGCCTCTTTAAAACAAAGGCCACAAATCTTGAATTACAGCACTGTGGGAAAGACTTAATTCAGCTTCATGGATTACCTATAGCCCAAATACCACTGAATCCAATAATATTCCTCTGATGTCTAACCATATCATCTGGAACTTTCTAAGTTTGGAATTTCCCAGTTTTTCTTTTCTTTTTAATAAAAGACAGTTGCAGAGGCTGGTGAGAAGCTGGGAGTCGGAAACCATTTCTCCAGTGTGCTTCATGTTCCTTCTCAAACCTCTGAAGGAAAGATCTTATCATTAGTTAAGGATTTGCCACATCAGTACCTCTTTTGTATGTCTGCAAAATGGAACTATAGCAATCAGTACAGATGGAGCAGCAGAGGCACTGGCCTCATCTTTTAGCTAGAGGTGATGCCTCACTTGTCTTTGATAGTGGGTCATGCTTTCCATTCATTTGGAACTCTGCTGCCCAATCAATAATTGTCCAATCGTAACTAAAGAGAATTCTCCTATTGTTGACACTTTCTATCCAGTTTTCCTTTTTCCCGATTCCCCACCCACCTATTCTTATTTGCCCTGTATTTCTGATTTACTCTGAAATATTCAAGTCTTCTAACAGTATTAAATGCATTAGATATAGAGAACAAATTCGTGTATAAAATGGGCAGTCTGCTAATTATCATTATTACAGTTGGAATCTAAGTGAAAGGAGTAGAGTCAGAAGCTGAGGAAAACAGTAGTGGAGTTTACAGAAAAACCTGAATCTAGCTTATTAACAACATACATACTATATGCTTAATTTAGTTGCTAATTTTGTTGTGATAGCTCATGAGACTAGAGAGTAGCGTGAAATGTTTCACAGGGGGAAAACAGTGGATTTGAGGCAGGAAGGAAGTGACAAAGAGATGTGATACCAGACATATGTTTTGGGGGGCATGTGGAACATTCATAGGTAAAAATGGTAGAATGCATTGTAGTAGTAGATTACTTTTTGGATACCAGAACTGATGTAGCTGGCAAATGAAGACCATGGGATGAGAAATATCATACAGGCCATAAAAGCAGAGATGTAAACACAGCAAGAATTTGAAAAGACATCATATGTTCACAAAAAGGCAAAAGAAATAATTTTGACTGTCTAGTTCTGAATATATAGTATTCAGACCAAGATGAGATAATGGAAAAATAGAAAAAATAAGATATGAAAAACTGATGGAGTTAGAATGCAAATGGATGCAATTAGAGAAGTGTAATCAGTGAAAGAAAGCAGTTGTTTTATTGTTAGGATAAAGCACTTACCTCAGGATGAAAACCATGACAAGATTCTGGACGTCTCCTAATCTTGTGAGATTTTAAGCGTTCACATTTTAGGGATTCGTTATGTTCACAGAAGTTAAAGATATAGCTTGAATCCTGAATTTTGTCACATTCAAAGTGATTAAAAAAGCCATCTAGGCCAACATTTGACACTTGGATTATCTGACAATAGTTGTTTTACCCCACCAATCCACTCCTGTTCTCTGCCTCTGGCATGCTAGCATAGTCATCTGGACATTAATAAAGCAAGCGTTGTTAAATTAAGAAAGCAAGTTATTTCCTAAAAAAAAAAAAAGCTCAGTGTGCTGCTATTGAGAAAGATTATCTAATTTTCCATCTCCATGTTCTAATGTCTTCACTTCTCTTGAAGATATTTTCTATGTTTACATAATTAAGTAACATCCAAAATTTGGAACTCCACAGCATGTATTTCATTGTATTTGAACAAACAATAGGTTGGGTTAAAGTATCACTTGATTTAACTTTTAACTAATTCCAAATTGTTTCACTAAGTTCTAGTTCTAGTTAACCATTTGCTAAATATTTCTATCCAAACATATGACATTAACATCATTGCAGATGAAAAGGATATACCTTATTTCTATTGGCTCCATGGTAATTGGTGAAACTGACTCACAGTCACATTCATTACTTACTACTACCATGAAGAGATTGCTATTTTGAATTTGTTGAATAACAAAGGACCTGTTGACAAAGAATAAATAATTAATATAATAAGCACTAAAAGAAAACTAACAAAGAATCAAACATGGGCCAAAATGCCATGTTCCTATGGGGGGGGGCATCGAGGTTAGACCAGGAGTTCATGGCCTCCATGGCAGCCATGGACCTGACTCAAATAATACAGGGCCCAACCCACAAGGGGGGGCACATGCCCGACCTTGTTTTTATCCCGGGACAGTGGTGTAATGATCTGGGGGGTTCTCCAACTGTTACTCCCCAGGCATGGACCAATCATTCCCTCCTGCGGCTGACCTTCCGAAATGCCACCCCTCACCGCTGGGAGGCAGAATCGACCAGGTGTTTCCGCCCCAGGTGCCTAATGGACCCAGAAGGGTTCCAGATGGCGCTTGGGCAAATCCCGACCTCCTGTGCCCACAACTTGGTTGAGACCCTGGTGGACACCTGGTAGACGACGGCCGCTGGGGCGCTTGACTGAGTTGTTCCTTTGCGGCCTCTCACCCAATGCAGATCCCGGTCAGCTCCCTGGTTCTCTGCGGAGCTCCGGGAGATGAAGCGTCGGAGAGGCCTAGAGAGCTGTTGGAGATCCAGTCGGTCCGAATCTGACCGATCACAGTTAAGAACCTATATTAGGTCTTATCTTGCTGCGATGAGGGCGGTGAAGTGTGCTTACTTCTCTGCTCTCATTGGGTCCGCAGATAATCACCCAGCCGCCTTGTTCAGGGTCACCCACTCCCTCCTTAACCAGAGGGGGGGAGGACCCTTTGCAGGGACGGGCCAAGGAGTTTAGTCAGCATCTGATGGTCAAGATTGCTCAGATCCGGGCCGGTCTGGACTCCGACTGGTCAGGGTCCGACGGGAGTGATGTGGCAGGTCTTAGGGATTTCATCTGGGAGGAGTTTGACCCTGTGACTCCTGATGAGGTGGACAGGATCATGGGGAAGCTGAGTGCTGCCACGTGTTTATTGGACCCATGTCCCTCCTGGCTGGTGTATGCAGCCCAGGAGGTTACATGAGGCTGGCTCCAGGCAGTGATTAATGCTTCTCTGAGTGAGGGATCTTTCCCCACCGCCTTGAAGGAGGCGGTGGTGAGGCCCCTCCTCAAGAAGCCTACCTTGGACCCAGCTAATTTAAACAACTTTTGTCCAGTCTCCAACTTTTGCTTTGTGGTGAAGGTTATTGAGAGCGTGGTAGCTTGGCAGCTCCCGGTATTCCTGGAAGAAACCGATTACCTAGACCCGCACCAATCGGGCTTCAGGCCCGGGTACATCATGGAGACGGCATTGGTTGCACTAGTGGATGATCTCTGGAGGGCACGGGACAGGGGTCATTCCTCTGTCCTAGTCCTGTTAGATCTCTCAGCGGCTTTTGATACCATCGACCATGGTATCCTACTGTGATGGCTCAAGGGGCTGGGAGTGGGAGGCACCATTCTACGGTGGTTCTCCTCCTACCTCTCCGGCCGTATGCAGATGGTGTTGATGGGGGGCCAGGAGTTGGCCCTGAGGTCCCTCCTTTGTGGGGTGCCTCAGGGGTCGGTTCTTTTGCCCCTTTAGTTCAACATCTTTATGAAGCCGTTGGGTGAGATCATCTGTGGTTTGGGGGTGAGGTATCATCAGTATGCTGATGATACCCAGCTTTTTATTTCCACCCCTAACCAACCCAGTGACGCCCTTGATGTGATGTCCAGGTGCCTGGAGGCGGTGTGGGTCTGGATGGGGAGGAATAGGGGGGGAGGTGTCCCCCATGGGGTGCAACTTGGGCAGGATGCATGGCCAGTCTAGCCCAGGGGGCATTTGCCCAGATTCCCTGGTGCACCAGCGCCTCTATGCGAGATGCCCTATGTACGGTCACTCACAATGCCACACCTCCCGTTTGGATTACTGCAATGTTCTGTACATGGGGCTGCCCTTGAGGACCACCCAGAGGCTTCAACTTGTCCAGAATGCAGCAGTGCGGGCTGTGATGGGAGTGTCCCAATACTCCCATGTTACACCCCTCCTGCGTGAGCTGCACTGGTTACCGGTTGCCCTCTGGGTGAGATTTAAGGTGCTGGTGTTAACCTACAAAGCCCTTCATGGCTTAGGACCAGGATATTTATGGGAGAACCTGCTGCCAGCAACTGTTTCCCATCATCCTGTGCGCTCTCACAGAGTGGGCCTCCTTGGGGTCCTGTCAGCCAGACAGTGTCGGCTGGCTACCTCTAGGGGTAGGGCCTTCTCTGTGGGAGCACCCACCCTGTGGAACCAGCTCCCCCTGGAGCTTCAGGTGGCCCCTGACCTCTCCTCCGCCTGGGCCTCAAAACCTGGTTGTTCCAACTTGCTGACCTGGGCTGAGGGTGGGGAAGGGAGTTTTTTAGACAATGGTTTTATTATTTTTAGCTTTAATTGGGTTTCTTATTTAATATTTTTAATTGTATATTTCTATTGTTTTATGATTGTACGCCACCCCCAGTCCTTCGGGAGATGGGGCAGGTTAGAAATCCAATAAATAAATAAATAAATAAATAAATAAATAAATAAATAAATAAATAAATAAATATTAAAATTTGAGCACAATCCAGCCAAGATTGGCTCCTACCAGTCCCTGATGCAGATATGCAGATATACAAGCCTGGGTTCACTTCAATGTTATTTTGATTAACTTTGCTTTGCAAAGTAGGATTTATTCCTCCTCTTCTCCTATAGGTGCTTTCAAAAAGCTATGACTTCATATAATGGCATCGCAGAAAATCAATTTTAAGAAACCCCAGAAAGATGAAAAAAAATTAGTGAATAGAAAATCTTATTAGAAACTCCTGTCTGTAGTAGAAAAAACGATTTACTTGGATATTTTGAATGATATGGTGGAGAATCTCTTGTATTCATCTGCATCACTGTAGAAAAAAGGGGAGTCTGTCCACGAGGTTTTTTTTTAACACTCTTATAACCAGCAATTCCAAACAAGAATAGTCATAACAATAATGATTTAGATCTTTCAAGATTCAGATTAGCACATTGGAAGTGGTAAAAACTTTTTGAAAGCCCCTTGGAACAACCATGACCTGGACGACTAAGTAACTCCATAGACATTCCTCCTCTTCTCTTAGTAAGGATGGTGTAGGGCAAGGGGATAGGGAATGGGATCCTTTAGAATATATCTGAAGCAAACAACTGCATTATTAGTCTCTGTGTTGACCCATAAGGATGTTTAAGCACAAGCTTCTTTCTAAAATAATCATTTTCATATTTCTGGAATAAGTTTTTTTTGCACAATAGGTGGTCCTTATTAGTCAAGTTTCAAATCCATGTTTTCCACATTTGCAGTGGGTAAATTGCAAACTAAACATCATTACTGAAAGGGTTCCATGCATCCACAAGTTTGGGTGATGGGTTCCATCTGGAGGAACACATCTTTAATACTTTTTGTGTGCTTTATGAATGGGCAAGATAGCAGAGTTTACTATCTGTGGTTTCATTACATATAATAAATAGGCTGAAACAGATTCTCCTCCCCCCCCCCACACTGATAAGTTGCATATATCATTAGCTGAGTCACTTCATCTGAAATCTAAAGCTCCTCTGAGGTTATTCTTCTCCAGATCGAAAAGGAGATGGCCTTGTGGACAATAATATGTTTCAGAAATATAGTTCAATATTCCTTTACACTACTGTCCTGACATTTCCCTATCCATGTAGTAAAGGACTCTATTTTTGTCTTAATCTTTAAATCAGTTCCATGTAACATGTCATGACATATAACACCAATGAATCCAGAACAGACGATGTCAGTGGTTTGGCAGGAAAGCATGAAGTTAAATGAGGACTTGACGTGTAGATGTGGACAAAGGCATATTTCCACTCAGACGTCTTTACTTAAAATACATATTGTCTTACTAAGAAAATGCTCTGCTTTTTCCAAAAATCACAGAAAACTGAAGGTGGGGGAAAATTTGTAAAGGGAGGCAGAATCCTTTGAACTGGCTCTGGGAAAGAAACAACAGGGGAAACTGCAATTAAAAGAGCACTAAGAGGAAGATTAAATGCTCTTGGGGTTTTTAAACTTACTGAAGCCCCATTAAAATTACACTTACTGGGATCTGTAATACGATGATGATAAACACAATGTGCATTTACAGTCTAACACACTAGGTTTGAACTTTCTAGCAACATCTACAAACAGCTGGACCTTGTAGCACAACTGACATCAGTGTAATGAAGCATCTGTGGCTTTGTGGATTTGTGGGGAGGGAAGAGAAAGAGGCCAATAAAAGGAAAAGAGGAACATTCCTTAACACAGTATTACAGCTATGTTGTAAATATGAAGATATCTCAAAAAGTCATAACTATTTATCTGATCCGCAGGGGAATAAAATACAGTTCCAGGGTACCCCTTTCAGGAAGGGCCATCAGCCAATCCTACAATAGGTTGCAAAATCCTACAAAATGCTACAATAGATTGTAGCATTTTCAACAGCAACTTTGCATGCAAAATTAGCTCATCAGCTGTCTGGAGGGGGATAGTATCCAGTAATTGTCAGAGTTACCATTTGCTGGAACTACTCATGGTGTCTGAAGAAGGTTAGTTTAGGTGGGGGAATAAAAAGGGATTAAACACCAGTAATTTGGCTAGACTTTTAAATGATGTGGACTGCCCCGTATTTGGAAGTGCTCCCAGGGACATTTAAACATAGAAAGAATTCTCACATAAATGACACTGATCAGGAGACATTTTGTCCCAAACTGCCTGTGCTGTGGATGAACTATAATGACTTAATAATATATTATGTTAAAGTTATATATAGGGATAACTGATCCAAACCCTATCAGCACAAGCCAACTCCTGGAAGGCACCAGATAAGGCAAAGCTGACTTTATCCATATGAAGGAACCAGAAATGGTACAAGCTCCTCCAGCTTGTGGGATATGCTTTTAAGCAACTTCCTGCTTTGTCAAAATATATAAGGTACATTGGGCGATCTTCAGAGGTGGTATTCAGCAGGTTCTAATCAGTTCTGGAGAACCAGTAGCGGAAATTTTGAGTAGTTCAGAGAACCGGCAAATACCACCTCTGACTGGAGATTTTACAGTATCCTTCCCCTGCCACACCCACCAAACCACATCCACAGAACCAGTAGTAAAAAAAATTGAATCCCATCACTGGGGATCTTGCTTTCTTGGAATCTTATTTTCAATTATATCTGTATAGTTTTCTAAAAAGAATCTGATCCTGGCAATCTTAGTGAGAATGTGGTTTTACTGGGTATTCCCTTTTCAAAAGGGCATCTCGGTCAGCTATTCAGCTTATAAGAAACCCATTTTAAAAATCTTCTTTTAAATCGTCTACAAAATCATGTATTACTCCAGCCAGATTCCTGACTTGTAAGATTTTAAAGACAGGGAGGGAGGGATGGTGTTATTTCTGGTCCACATCAGTTTCACCTGGGTTCATTCAAGAATTAATTGCATTCCATTTCCATATATATCTGTGATTGTTTGAAAGAAACAAAAAAACACACGACAATTTATCTTACTGTTTAACATTTCTTTCCAAGGTTTAGTAATCTTTCCCAAAAAGTCCCCCCCACACACATTTTGCTTTAAAATCTATGTTTTGTATGAGAATAAGGACTCAAAAAACAAATATATGGACCTTTGATCCTTCACCCCAGAGTTGTTCAACTGTGTTTTTCTCCTAAGTTTCATATATGCAAAGGCAAACAACAAACATCAGCACATAAACAGGAACAACTCACACCTCTGTCTAGTATGTTTTACTCCAGTAAGATGCATATATCTTTCCTGACCCATTAGACATTATGCATCTGGATACAATCGATCCTAGGTAACAATCTAGAGTCACAGGCCCCAATGAATTGGATTCCCGCCATTATTCTGACAAGTCATCAGCATCTTAGCTTAGGTTTATTCACTTATTCCTTCCTAGGATAGCTTTACTTATTTATTTATTTATTTGGTCAATGACTAGCAAGATAAAATAATAAAAAGGGAAATAAAGACAACAATTACAACCAGGATCAATGGGGAGAAATAGGTGCAATTATATGCTGGCAACTATAAAATAAATCAAATATAGCATACTCTGATCACCCCTATTACAATAATAATATGTTTATTTGCCCAACACTAATAAATCTAAGGATGAGAGAACTTTCTTGGCATTACAATATAAAAAGACCACACACAGATCATTCAGGCCTTCTCTGAATGAATATAGTTGTGCATTTTCTCAGACATTCTTATCTTAGATTCCATCTGTGCATAATTTAATGAAGTGTTGGCGGCTTCTCCATTCCTGTAGCCTAATTAGGCACAGAAATGTCATGTCAATGTCTGAGTTATATACAAAGTCAATTCCATGTTGGTTCATATACAAAGGATTAAATTATCACTATCAATTGTATAAGAAAGGTATAGTTAGTGTAGTGATGTTTACAGTCTCCATTGTGTAATTCATCAGAAAAAAAGTTCTCTTTTTGTCCAATTTATTATTCCCAGATATTTTCAATAATATGCAAAAGATTTAAATTAAGAGAGGATGGATGGGAAACATGCAGTCTACAATATGTTTCTGAACTTCAACCTTTTCAGCATCGTTGAAAATACTGTGGGTGCTGGTCAACTCAAGGTGGAGAATATACCTACTGCTTGCTTCCCATTTTCTCCACAACAACTTTCCTGTGAGATGAGTTAGATTGAGAGAGAATAAGTCTCCAGTCAGAAGAAGGCCTAGTCTTCTGGTTTCTAGGCTACCACCTTCATCACTACACCAAATTGATTTATAGATTGATTATACGCCATTAAGGCATTGCTGACTTTTAGTGACCAAATGGATTTTCTTCATGATGACCGTTCCTAACATAGTCTTTCAGGTCTTCCAATCATGCTTCCATCATGACTGCAATTGAATTGCATCCACCTTGCTGATAGTTGTCCTGCTCTTTCATCTTTCCCAGCATTACAGTCTCCTCCAGACTGCTAGCTTTTCACATAATGTCATCACAGAAAATCAATTCTGAAAAAAAATCATTGGATGAAAAATCTTGTTAGAAACTCCTTGCTGCACTAGAAAAATGATCCACTCAAGTATGATGTGGTGGAGAATCTCTTGTATCTATCTGCATCACCTTATAAAAAAGGAAGACTGTCACAGTTATTTTTTTTACTATTGAAACCAGCATGGAGCAATTCTAAAGAAGAACAAAATAGCAATGATTAAGATCACGGATGTCAAACTCGCTGCATCACATTGCCATCACGTGATGTTTCGTGATAGTTTTTCTATTTGTGGAGCTAAGGTAGGCGTGGCCTGCATATGACACATCTGGCCTGTGGGCTACCAGTTTGACACCCTTGACTTAGATTCTTTAGCATTCAGATTTGGAACACTTTGGAAGTCGTAAAAACGGTTAATTATCTTCCCTGGAAACCACTGTCTGAACATAGTACCAATTAAAATGTGGGTAAACTGGGGTCATTCTAATACTAGTTCAAGGAATTCAAAATAAGAGGAAAGATGTCATTAGGAAAGGAAAAGGACACAGATAACCATAATATTTGGCAACAAATATTATGGAAATCTGGATTTCTTCTCTTTTGAACAATAATAAAGAAGTGTGTGACAGATAATCTGCATATTTGCTCAATCTTTTGGGTTGTTATGCATGATGAGTACCTTCAAGGATATGTATTATAAAAGCAATTCATTGCATCATTAGACAATCCATGCCTGTTTGGATCATTATTTCAGAAATATTTCCTTACCTAAGATAGAGAAACAGAATGACCATGAGTGGGCAAAAGAGCAATGGAACAGGGGCAACTTCCATATTTTGGATGCATTCTATAAGTTACTCCATTCTGAGGTACCTTGGTTCAAATTTTTTTGCCATGTGATGCACCATTTCAGTGAGTTAAAGTCATGACAACACAAGTTTTAGTATTATATATTGATGTAACGGAGGAAGAAGTACGCTACTGCAAAACAAGTTTATAAAGCAAGTCCCAAACATGAACCCAAACCATCAAATAACTTAAAGTACTTGTTGGAATCATGGCTATTATGGCTGAATTATGCAGGGGTCATAGATTTCTTTGGATTAGTAAGATTTCTTTAGCACCTGTTGAAATAATCTTTCCCTAGTATAATCTAACATAATGCTTAATGTTAGCTACCTATAATCTAGATAGGTAGCTAACTTCAAGCATTCTATTTTCACTGGCAGTTTTAGTGGTTATGCTGGGATTACATCTCACAGCTGTCTCATTTTGATTTTTCTTCCTGTTGGTTTAAGACACAAAACAAAATGTGCACACATATATTCACAATTCATAATGTGGAAAATGATGTACAGTCTCTATTCAAGTATTTGTTACTCACATAATTATCAGTTGCAAAACCCAAACCCTAATGGAGTGGAACAAACTTCAACCGTTCAACAGGCAGATATCTGTTGTTTTGGTTTTCAATCCTTCTAATGTATTTTCCAGACTTCTGGCTAGTTTTCTAATACACATTTAAAAAAAACACCCTGATTGTATGTTATATCTACATTGCCAGGCTATTAAAAAAAGAGAGAATGGATCAGTTTTAAGCAATTAAAAAACAAAAGAAATTAATAAGACAGTAACTGAATTTCAGCATAATTTGGTGAAAAGATATATCTTATGAACAATTTGTGTTCGAAACAGGCAGTGGAAGCGCATTTTTAGCCAGCTGGCCCAGATTTGCTGAGCATGATCACTGAATTTGCTTGTTTTAACTGGGAAAGAAGAAGCTATTTCTAGTCTGATCATTGTCAGCTAACCAGGGGCTGAAACTGGAATTGAACACATCAATAATAATTACCCGGTTAAATATTGGAATGGGCCTGAATCAGCAATCCAAGTGAAAACATCTTCCTTAAATAGTTTTCTAGCTTTTATTTGAACACCTCTAATGAAGTGGGGAACCCCTACCTCTCTAGGTAATTGATTCCACTAGGGCAGTTTTTTTTCTTCTTCTAATGTTCAATTGGAATCTGTCTTCCTGTAATTAAAATTCGCTATTTCATGTCCTAAAATCTGCAATGAGAGAGAAGAAATCTTTAAAAAAGATATACTTGTGTATCTGTGAGGGTTAGAGAAAGATAATAGATTTGATTGAGGGTGATGTTATGGATTTCAGGGGAACCAAAGTTGGCTCTGCAAAAGTGGAATGGACAATCACAGCAAAGACCAAGGAATGGTGAATGAAGTCATCCCTTGGAACTTCTCTGGATTAAGAGAGAGCAGATCATCTACCTGCGCTCCAGACAGCTGCTCTTTGTAAGCAGACCACAGGATAGCTTTCCATGGGTTTGAGTGCATAGAGACAATGAGGTTAGTCATCTTGCTTGCCATCATGGCAGTCTTTTAAAGAGTACTAGGCTTTCAAACCTTTCTAGCAAAGCACTTTTGGAAATTCTCATTAACTATTTTTAAGTAAACAGAGAGCTTTAAAACAATAACTTTGTAAATGCTAGGTGAGCCTGCCTTTCATCCTGAATGAAAGAAAAAAAATTGAAATCTAAAATAAACAGCAAAAAGCTAAGTAAGGTTTTGATTTCAGAACGTTGTAAATGGACTAAGCATCCAGATAAAATTGTAATATTGAAACTTTTACAATAAGACTTTCAAATTAATTATACAGTTAAAAACAGCTTCTAATGGGAAATAGATCCTGTTTTGGTTTTTACAAGACATAACCTAAATAATTTCATTATTTCAAAAATGGACACTAGAGAGGATTAAAGATTTTAGGTAGAGGAAAGATATACAAGTCTGCAAGATGTGGTGCAAATGTTCTAACAATTAAAATATTGAAAGAGACCTTTGAAGAATGAAATCAGAAAATAGTAGTCATAATATTAACAATATCAGTAATGATGTCTGCTTCTATGGATAGATGATGTCCAAAAGTTATTAAATAAATGTCAGATGTAAAAGGAAAAAAAGGACAGGATACAAATGGCATTGAGAATGGATTTATAACTAACAGTCCTAGAGAATATTTAAAATAGAAATACAAATGACAAACCAAGAAAATGACCTGGATATATATTTTTCTTATTGGGTTTACAAAAAGAGGGTTGTTAAAGTCTTGAAAAACTCTGTGCGATAGGACAAAGAAGAAATCAAGTCAAATCCTATGACAAGATTTGAATGAATTAAGTATGAATCCTGTTAGAAGTAAAAGGAAAGAATGCAAAGCTAGTTTATCTGATCAAGGTTAAAATAAGAGCAACTTTTTATGAATCTTTTGATGACACCAGGACTGAAAAGATGATGCTTAGTTGATTTTTTTTATAGATAAGAGTAATCTTAGAGAGGGTGAAGAGTTATCCAATTTGTTTACACTTGTGATGTAAGCTTTAAGTCACTTCTTTATGTATTTGATTGTGATTGTGTATAAAAAAGAAATGCATATAAGGAAAAGATTGGAGCAAAAGAGTGAGAATGAGAGAATAATACTGTATATGCTAGGTATACAGTAAAAATATAGTTGCAAACAATGTAGTTAAAGAGAATGAGGAATGGTTAAGTTAAAGATAATGCAAAATAATTTTATGGACTTTTAAAAATATTTTGGAAGTAGGTAATCTGGGCTAAACAAGGGGCTTTCAGAGGAGTGAATGAATTTACAAATAAAAGTGATAAAACATTTGATGAAAGAAGAAACTGCTGTGAGGCAAGCAGAAAAGAATATTGTGAAATTTCTATGGGAATAATAGGGATATTTGGGGTTCTTTTTAGTAAATTGTATAAGTGGTTTTAAAATCAAAAGAATGTCTAATGCTGAATATTCACTATGAAGGTTTTCCATTTGAAGCAGCATCTGCAAAAAAGAATTATTGAATTATTCTGGTGACTGTTGAGTTGTTAATGTTTGTCTCTTGACTGAAACTAGTTTTAGGAAACTAAAAATACTTTAGAATTGGCCTATTACTCTTACAATTTCTCCATACTGGTCAATTTTAATATTTTCCTCCTATTTTACTAGATGTTGTTGATCATCTAATACACATTACAAAATATTATTTCTTTTTAATAATCCTTTCAATCTATTAAGCAGAGAAATACATAAATCTTTCCTCAATTCATAGAGCAGCAGAATTACAGTATATAGTCCATGATCAAAACTAATTTCTGCTTTTTATTCTATACTTTTCTATCAATGGATCATGGCTAAACTGGCTTTTGCGAAAGAAAAGGTAGATTTGAGCTAGGATTTCATTAATTAAAAACATTTTAGAACACAAAGTCAATATTGTACTATCTGCTGGCTAGGTAAGCAAAATTACTCTAGATCTCTACTGCTATGCAATACAATGAGAGTTTGCTATTTTTATTCTTTCCACTGCATTCATGGGAAACAAATAAGAGATGTCAGTCATAGAAAAAATATAGTATCCTATTATTTCCTGTAAGAAAAATATGGATCTGGAGATAGATCCAAACAGCTAAGGCTTCTCCATGCATTGACACTAGCACAAATTTTATTTTGTCTACTGTTAGGATTTCTCCATAAAATTCTTACAAATGTTAAAAAAACTATAATTATAGATGTTAAAAAATAGAACTTTAGTAAATGTGGAAACAAATAAGTTTTCAAACCCAAATTAACCAGGCCAGATTTTTTTTCAAAATTAAAATTCTGTAGGTTTTTCTTTTTAAAAAAACCTTTTTTTATAGTTGAAAGTCAGTTACGTACTTATTGAAACCTCACACCCTCTGCTATACAAGACTATTATTATTGCAAAAGCTGTTAAATTATGTGTTCTTGCATTTCATCAATTCAACACTGCTAATAGATGAAAAGATTTATTACCTGGTTTAAATCCTTGCCCAAATAAGAGCCAATTTACAATAACATTTGACTTCCTAAATTTGGCTGAAATGTACTCCAATTTTAATCGGTTTTCTTAATCCAAATAATTCCTCCCATGTATTTCTAACAACTTAGCTGAAAATATTATGACAATAATAGTCACCTTGTGTTTCAAAATGATCCCCTCCCTATGTAAACTATAATCTTTAACTTAAACCCTTTCTGTGGTGTGTTACAAATGAAAACATTAGACTTTCCAGAGATTCCATTTTAGTATTTTTCAAGAAGGAATATAGTTAGTCATGGATTTTGGATGGAAGAGAAACAGGACTAGTCATGGGTGAGCTCCCTTGTACTTGGTTCAGAAATTATCTATTTTTTCCAAGTGAGTCTTGGAAAAAAAAAAGGACAGATTTTTCTAATCTGATTCCAGAAAAGTTTGGGAAATAAAATTACAAGGAAATTTCTGTAAAATTATCTGGCAATTATTTTTACTTACTAAGCAGAAAGTTCCTTGTGACAAGATAGGTGACTGATTTTGAAGGGAGCTCACCAAAAATAAAGAAGCAATTTATGTATCTTCTTTATCTTCCAAATACTTCCTTGGGCATATGCCCACCAACACACCCATTTTCTTCTAATATTAATAGATTTTATAACTATTTATGTCTCCTGGTTAATATTCAATTATTTCCTGGGTTCACTGACTGATGTCTGTTAGGCTTAATTTGATGTTTGTGGGATGGTGGGGGTGCGAGGAAAAGTTTAGAATGGTGGACACAAATCAGATGGATTGGAATCCAGCTCATAATGAATGTACTGAATTCCAACTCTATAAAGGAACTTTTGGATCTGGTGGGCATATTTAGAAATGTAAGCATGCAAAATACTTTAGGCACATCCTCAAAATGAGGCTATTATGGTTAATTTATTTTTTCCATATTTTTCTGGATACATGGATGCATTTTCAGCAAACTATTGAACCATAGCTATTTGTAATTTTTATCTTCTAAGATGACAATGCCTATGCTATGTTAGTGTTAGAAAGAAAGATGCTAGAAATTAGTGCCTTGATTTACAATAAGAGTATGTTCTGCAGGCCACTCCAGCAATCTGAGTTTATGTAATGGATTAAACCAGGGCTGTCCAACCTTGGCAACTTTAAGACTTGTGGACTTCAATTTCCATGCTGGATGGGGAATTCTGGGTCTTGAGGTCCACAAGTCTTAAAGTTGCCAAGATAGGACAGTCCTGGATTAGATAATAGGTTGAAAAAGATATTGAATATCTTCTAAACTAAGGTGTCCCTTTTCAGTCAGGTACCATGCAGGTTAGGGTACACAGCTGAGACAGCATTAGTTGTGCTTGTTGATGGCATTTGGCAGGACAAGATGCAGGTGGTACATCCATCATTGTTTTTGTTGATTACTTAGCAATTTTCAATACCATCAATCACATTATCCTTCCTGACTGCATTGGATTGCAGTGGTTCACTGCTCCCTCATAAATTGGATTCAGTCAGTGGCTATGGACCTGCCCCCCAAATCATGCCTTCTGCCTTTTCCCTGGGGAGTGCTGTCTTACTCCACCTGTTAAATACTACACTGAGTGTTTGGGTCCCTGACTTTTGAGATGGTCTTGGATGTGTGCATTTTCCCCATTCAAGACCAGTACGCAATTTGAGGGCCCTTCTGGATTCATAGCTTGAAGAGGATCTAGATTTGTAAATATTGTTTTACACAGGTCCATGTGTCAACTGCACATTCCTTGACTGGGAGGCTCTTCAATCGGTAATTTATTTCCTACTCACTACACAACTGGACTACTGTAATGCATACTACATGGGACTACCTTTGAAGACCTTCCATGAGCTACAGCTGGTCTGAAGTGCAGTGGTGTAGACAGTAATGGATGCCTTGTGTTATATTCATGGATCATCACTGCTTTGCAAGCTGAATCAATTAACAGTTGATTTTGAATGCAATTCAATGGCATTCACCACTATGTTTATGTGAGGAGTCCAAAACTGGATGTAATATTCCAAATGTGGTCTGACCAATGCAGAATAGAGAGGGGAAACAACCCCTCTTAGTTCTGATACAACCAATTAAATATGAGCGAACAGTGTGCGGCGGCAGCCAAAAAAGCCAATTCAATCCTAAATTGCATTAACAGAGAGATACAATCAAGATCAAGGGAGGTACTAATACCACTCTATAAAGCCTTAGTAAGACCACACCTAGAGTACTGCATCCAGTTTTGGTCACCATACTATAAAAAAGATGTTGAGACTCTAGAAAGAGTGCAGAGCAGAGCAACCAAGATGATTAGGGGACTGGAGGCTAAAACATACGATGAACAGTTACAGGAACTGGGCATGGCTAGTCTAGTGAAGAGAAGGACCAAGGGAGACATGACAGCAGTGTTCCAATATTTGAGGGGCTGCCACAGAGAGGAGGGGGTCAAGCTATTTTCCAAAGCACCTGAAGGCCAGACCAGGAATAAAGTATGGAAACTGATCAAGGAGAGATTCAACCTAGAAATAAGGAGAACTTTTCTGATAGTGAGAACAATCAACCAAAGGGAATAGCTTGCCTTCGGAAGTTGTGGGAGCTTCATCACTGGAAACTTTCAAGAAGAGACTGGACTGACATCTGTCAAAAATGGTGTAGGGTCTGCCTGGACAGGGGGTTAGACTAGATGACCTACAAGTTGCTTTCCAACTCTGTTAATTTGTAATCTGATATTTTTTTCTGTTGACGCAGCCTAGAACTTCATTTAGTTTTTAAAAATCAGTATTTCAACTTTAGCCCATTTTCAGCTTGTGATCTAACAAGAGTTTCAGATCTTTTTCCATGTTCTATCACCTATTATAGCCCCGTCTATCATACACTCATGCCTTTGTATTTTCCTTATTAAATAAAGGACTTTGCTAATCCCTTAACTTTGTGATGTTCACAAACCTGACCTTTATATTTTCTAGCCTCTCATCCAGGTTATTTATTTTCTAGTGGTTGGAAAGCTTTCCATAGTATCCTGAATGTAACTTCAAAAGATCATTGCATTAGTCTGTTTTAGTAGGGAATCACTACCAACCATAGCTTTCCCTTCTTTTGGGCAGAGGTAAGTGTCGTCCTTTCCACCAAACCTGAATAGTCTTCTCCTCAATCTATGATGCTTGTGGCATCCTTTCTTTGTTTAGGAGTCAAAAAACATCACATATAATAAGGTTCTGCATCTGTTTGGGGCTTCAAAGGGAAAGAGCTCTTTCAACTTTTGTGACACATTCCTTCATCTATTCATACAGGAAGAGGTCTTGGTATTGTTGTTTCCTTGTAAGAACTTCCTATGTTCAATCCAAGCATTT